>APFE031738943.1:0-26937 GCA_000404065.3 Pinus taeda
CTATGAAATCGATCAATTTCGGAGTATCTTATCAAGTGGAAGAACTTATCCGCTGAAGATTCCACATGGGAGGATGAGAATTTTATACAGAAGTATCCATAACTACTCAATACTAGAGGGGCATGTTGGGTCCCTATAATACTAGGGATTACCCCATTACTATGATAGTTATACCCCTTATTAATATTTTTGTGCCCCTATTGTCCCCATATTTTTATTACTTTTGTGGATTTATATTATTATTGTTAGGTCAGCTGTGTTATATTGTGACTCCTTAGACTCCTATATATAGAAAGAGGTTTTTTCATTTGTATCATCCAAGAATTATTCATTTATGTAATGTAAAGGAGGTTGCCCCCTCGAAGAGGTTGAATTCTAAGGCATTGATATATCTTTTCTATCTTTTCTTGAGCTGGTTTCATAACACCCTAAATCCTAATTTAACCAAAGAGGAGGTCGCATGATGTGATGTCAAACTTCAATTGCAGGCACTACAATAGTTCCCGACCTACAAAAACAAAGATGACAACAATTAAAATTTCAGAAAAGAGTCATGAAAAAAATGAAATTCGTACCTATAAGGCATGCACAACAGAAAGAAAATCTTGTCTACTTATAGGGAAATGTTCCAGAAAATACCTTTCAAGGAAAACAACAACCCAATCCTGGTAAACTGAATGACAAGCATGAAATTTATAGTCATCCAGCCATGACATACATATGTTCATCCCTAACCCTAAATCCAATGCAAGGCATGATGATGTTGGCTAGCAATGGAATCCTTCAGATTAATCTGATCAGTAAACCTATCATGATGTAGAGGATGATCAACTTGATGACTCTAAAAAGAGGAGCTTTTATCGGGTGTAACTGAGATCCCTAAGGATTGAAATGAAGAACCCTAATCTTAGGAACCCTAGTTTGAAGTTATTCATAGACTTTGTCAAGGGCATGAGGACCTGACAACCATTAGCGGAAGTTGAAGTGCCTCATCATCCTGACCAATATATGAACCTTCAAATGACATGCCATCAAATGTCGGTAGCCTAGCAAGGTTTGTAGGTAGATGTATATGGTTATCATTGGTTGTGACCAAAAAACTAACAGTGAAAATATTGTGGATTGGATCTAATGTATAAATATTGATAGATTGGTAGCTCGAGAGATCAGACTCTTTAGATTCCCAAAAATGAATTGAATCAACCGAAAGTCTCAAGCAGGGGAGAGGTCAGGTGATTGGCACCATCCCATATAGGATATTGTAAGAAATCATATTATTTTGTATGTTGACAAACTGTATTGGCTGGGAAACAATAAAAAAAAATTGAGATAATGGCTAGAGCACTCCCGTCAACAAATAAATTAGGGTATAGAGGTTGATGCACATCAGCTGAAAAGTGATGGAAATATTTGGTGAGAGACACATAACTTGAATCCAAGTATTTCCAAGATGATCTTGCTTCCAACAAGATGATGTTGTGAGGAGCATAATGTGAAAAAACCATAATTTTAAAAACCCTACTTTGACTTGGTTCAAGGGTCTCATCAGGAATGTGAGAACCTGACATAACCATCAATAGAAGATGAAGTGCCTCAACTTCCTAATGAGTCACCAAACATTCAAAAGGTGGATTATCAGATTCTGGTGGCTTCGTAGGATCAACAAATCGATACATAGGATAATCGCCAGAGGCATGAGTGAATATATTTTCAGTATATTGAGAATCTCTGAAAGCACAAGTTTGAACAAGTTGGGTATCTGGAACATAAGTCTCTTCTTGGATTGAGAGTGAAGAGGGATTAATGATAGAACTAGCTTGAGATGGGTGAGATGGAAGGCCCTCTTCTTCATTTGTTAAAGATTGTGAGAGAGGCATAAGATATTCAAAATCTGCATCCCTTGAATATGAAACATCACCCCCATGTACGCGATTTCAATCAGCGTGAGAAAGATCAAGATTTGAATGGTTTCTCAGAACTATTGGTGTAGTACATCCATGGACTAAGTCAAGTTAGAATGGATGCTCAAGGTTAGATGAAGTGGCACCAATTGGAACCAGACTCGTATCCTGCCCATTTCTGTTCGCCAAAGGGGGAGATGGATTTGCAGGCACGATGTGGTTTGTGGATGTAATGGGACAGTCAAATTTACCTGAGAAAAGATCAAGGCCATTATGGCAAGGTGAATGAGATATAGGAATATAGTGAGACATATGTTGAACAGACTCAATCTAGGCTCCATCAATAGGAAGATATGTTATATAATTTTCAAATTCAAGATCAAAAGGATGTATGTGGGATTTAGGGCTGAGACCATCAGATTCATTTCCAAGAAAGCACTTGTCATCCTCTTAACCATTTATGACCAAAATATTATTATGTAACAAGTCAAGAGGATGATGAGAAATCCCACAAGAAGTAATCTCTTCCTCAAAGGCTTGAGGTTGTTCGAAATTTAGAGAGATAGCAAAAATAAGATTAGGGGTAGAATCTGGACATTTTGTAATATGCAAATTATGATGATACTCATGCAAAACAGGATTTGTTTATAATTGAAAATGTTTTAAAGAAACAAGGACCAATCATTGAAAATTCATATTCAAATACACCCATTTGACATCTCTTTCAGGAAATTCAAAACAAAGATGTAGAAATCTAAAAGAAAAAGCCTCTAAAGACTCTTCAGGTTTAATCCTAAGCTCATTTATCCTCTTCAACACATCTGAAAATTGTACCTGGGAAATGCTTGTTTGATCTTACCGATAAGTTGCTCGAGCGAATGAATGGATATTGCTAGCAATTTGTGGCACCATTGCTTGGCATGACCTTCAAGGGTGAGGGAGAAAAGAACATAATAAAATTGCTTTTCATCGATCTCAAAAGATTCACAAAACTCGAGGAAATAAAAAATGTGCTCGGTTATGGATGTTCCATCCTCACCATAAAAAATTATTGAGACAAGTGATAAACATGTTCCTCGGAGATGTAAATTGAAAAATGGACAAACCAAATAAGCACCCTCAGAGAAAATTTCAAGTCGGATCAATTTACAGACATGACACTAAACTGCAAGCTCCAAGGGCTCAGCTTGTCATCTAGCCCTCCTTCTAGAACCAATTTGTTGAAGTGGTGAAATGTACTGCCAACAAATAAACGATCTCCCCCGTGTGAAGTCCAAATTAAACATCACACCATTTGGGATAGGAGCCCCATCCGGCATGTGGGCCTGGCTACCGCCATGCATGTTTTTGCTCTTCATTATCAAATAAGAAGGTGTGAGAGCCGGACAAGCACGAAATGATTAGGAAATGAAACAAAAGCAGGCTGCCCAATATTGAGAAATTGTAGAAAGAAGTACGAACAATTGTCAACAACAATAAGAAGATAAATACCATGAGAGGGATTAGTGAGCTAAAATCCCATGAGACATAATAAATAAGAACATGATAGAAGTCAAATGCAAAGTAGTTCACAATAGGTCACTGACATGACAAGGAACAAGTAAACACAGATTCAAAAGTGAAACATACGTGAAACCACTATGTATCAGTCCATAACATATTGTGTATAGGAATGCACACATACAAGTATGGTGAAGTACCAGACAGCTAACACAACCACCATGAGTAAGCATGGGAATTAGTGCCAACGATAAAGAATAAATTATTAATATCATTGTATATTCAAATACATCTCATGAAATTGGTGAAAACCCAATAGTTGAACATGGGTTGTTCATATTGTTTCCCAATGCCAAAACCATAGCCCTATTGCAAATCCACTGTACTAGTTTCGAAGAGCTGAGTGGCTCTATCTCTCAACCACAAATTTGTTATTTTTTATGGCCTCAACTCAAGTGCTAAAGTCCCCTTTTCAATGAGGGATGCGGACACATTTATAGAGGTTAGTTGACTGTTCACCTATCATGACCTTTGGGCTACCCTCATGCCCTTTTAGCTACCTTCATTACTCTTGAGCTTCCTCACTGCTCCTTCATGCTTGCTACCTATTATAGGCTTAATTGATCTTAGTATAACTACTGACATCATAGGAGCACATTTACATTATGATGAAAGAGAAGAAAAATATGTAGATGGTTCTTATAAACCCTAGAACGCTTATCATCAAGGCAATTTTCCAGAGTACAAGACCAAATTGTGTGTTTCATTCGCTGCATGGAATGACCATTTGTTTTTTATGACATTTTCCATCACAGTTGACATAGTGTCTCAATGACCTATGTGGAGCCAACTTGTTCACTCATTGGACATCTTGGCTGCAAGGATTCTTGCAAGTAACCCTAGACCTCTCCTCATAAGTTGAAATTCTCTCTCTTATATACCGTGTAAGCAACTAACCATATTTATACAAGATGATAATAGAAGAACCACGCGATAAATGTAGGAAATAGATAAATAAAATAGTAATCACAAAAAACAAAAATCAACTTTGGAACCCTAGATAATATTATCTCGTGCTATGGCATTGTCAGAGCAAGTGGATTTGTAGGGTCTTCCTAGACTTCCATATCATCCTTCATAGGTTTAATCATGTTGAATCCAAACCCTTATTTCTTCCTTTATTTCACAAACCAACTTTATGCAATAGTTTTGGAGCACGTGGTTACCCATTGCATTTCAATGCTTCATGTCCCTTCAACCGGTGCACAGTAGAAAAGGTCCCTTATGCTCATTACTGGGAATATATCTAGATTTAGGTTTCATAGGGAAACTAGAAGGACCTATATTCCTCAGGAATTGACCTCTTTCCTTCAAGATCTCAGGAATATTTTCTTAAACACAGATTACCAAACTCCCTGAGTTTTTGCCTTGGGTGAGAATTATGCTTCATATATAGGGAAGCATGGCCAATCCATATTGGCAGCTAAAGTGCATATAGATGGACTATCATTTCTTATTCTTGAGTATGAAGTATCATCACCAGATATGTTTGATATGAGAGGCATCTTCTTCTCTTTTTCATCAACCAACTATCAACTCTAAGCACCGGGATTTTACATTCATTTCCATTTTTGGCTTATGATCGGGCTTGCATTCCTTGACATAGTTTGACAAGCCAATTTGGGTCCAACGTAGAGTCACACTTCAACATTCTCCTCCATCATCACGGAATAATCTTCATGCTCTCTTGTATATATAGTAAGCCCAAATATTCTATAGAGGCTTGGGGAGAGGTTTGTGATTTTCCCAAAGTCACATAGTCGCACTTCAACCAAGTCACATCTTTGGCTGCTTTCACTGAGGCACAAAAGCACGACCTCATAACCTATGTGGGAGCATGAATTACTGAAGGTTGCATGGTCATAGCATATGGCTGGTCGCACTTCCGGGGAGCTCGCCTAAGGAGTTGTAATGCGACCCACCAACTTGGTCGAAAGTTTGACTCCCCTAAATGTCACCATGTCACAACATATCATAGGTTGCATCATCTTATTGTTTTGATAGCTCTGTGACCTATGAATAGTCGCACTTGAATGAGATCACACGACATCCTCTGATTTCTGGATTCCCTATGGTGCGAATGTGCAGCCTGGTAGGGATTGCAACCTCTGTAGATTACATCCACTCAATTATTAGATAAATAATGCTTTAAGTTGGAATTCTAGATAGTGACTCTGTTACCTGTGCGTAAAACTTCACTGGGTGGGTGACTTACGATCAAGAGCTGTAACTTATACCATTCTCAGCTTTTTGGAACCCCGTGCATTCACTTCTCGGTAGAGGATTTTTGTTTCATCCTTTCACATCCGTCATAATTGCCACAAAGATCCCTATAATGAATATGTGGGTTGCATAGTGTATGCTTTAACGAGGTTGCTTTAGTCTTGCGTGAGGGAGGATGACGAAAAATATATATAAGATGATCCAAACCCCTTGTTGTCATCACTAGGAAAATAAATAGAACACTCAAATATGTTGCCACTTCCATCAAGATAACTACGTCAAAAGTTATGGTTGCAACTTGGTCGATATTAAGATTTGCCTGTGTTACATCATAGAAGGTGAACATGCCATCCATCGATTCATGTTGCACACTGACCTTAATAGTATGATCATATAATTCCTTTTTCAAAACAGTAATAATGGGATCTATTTTTTTGAGAAAAGGTGCAACTCAAGGATTTCGAGAAAATAGGGCCAACCAAATATTTACATAGGAAGGATTCATAGCCAAACTACCCCATCTGCATAAAATTTCAATCTTCCTTCCTTCATGATCATAAATTTGCCTAGCGATTCTTTTAGCAATAAACTTGATGGTTTTAATATGACAGTATCCTTTACATGGTCCCTAATATCATATAAGCCTCCATCATGTTCTAAAGATTCTGGAGGTGAAGAAAGTTCTGATAGAGTGACAGTCGTAACTCTATGTCTTGAAAATTGTTCATGTTCCCATGCCACTCAGGGATTTCAAATTTTTATTTATTTTGTGTCTAACACCTTTCGTAACTCCCAACACTTTTGAAACATCTAAAATACCATCAATTTTTTTGTTTACATAAACATTTTCAGGTAGTTTTGAAACATGAAGCCAAAGCTCATTCTTCCATGATCCCACACTATTCAAACAAATAACATAGTCAATGATTTCTCGGACATGTTGATTAGAACTCCTTAGCCACTTGAAAATACCATTATAATTATAAGGTCCACCAGAGGTTAATCCAAACATAAAATTGTACTTTCCTCTTGTCTTTGGATTTTCATAAAGGTGAGAAAGTAATATTGCAAGTTCTAACAAAATCACTACTCCTACCTACAGACAAAGATGGTGTAGTGCCAAAAGTATCATATGATTCCACAGTATCAATGGTACAGAGTTGGCTTAGATCTCCATCTCCTTGTAGTCCTGGCAACCATTCCTGAATATTTGTAAGACTCAGAGATGCCAGCTTTCTCGATTCCTAAAATGGCACCACCAGCTTCTAACCTCTAGTTGTTGTGGTTGCAAGATACCAATTAGCATCATTCTTCTTGATATCAGTTAATATTGCATTCAACTTCTATTCCTCAAATGAAAAATAGACAAGGTACATGGTTTGGAAATAATTCACGAGGCTTGAGTAATTTCATTTCAGGGTATTCCTAGTGTAGGTATATGTTGATCGGTGTGTCTTCGAGCCCACTCTAGATTCCCTGAATAGTCAATAAAAAAAAGAAAAAATTATTTTACAGATATGACAAATGAATAAATAACTAATTCACTTCAGGATAATAGATAATGAATTATACAAATAAATATGTTGCAAATTATACGGATTAGTCTAGTGTGCTCAAGTTGGGAGATGGACTCAAAATCTAGGTGCTTCCATGGATCTACTAATCGTAGTTGTCTTTGATATTTCGTGATGCCTAAGGTGATGATGCAATCATAGAGCATGTTCCTTGAAATTCTCATGCCTATGCATTCGAAAGGTGGAGATTAATGCAAATTTGGGCTTCAAAGACGCATGGGAAAGGTGACAAACTTACAAACCCCAATGCACATGTTGAGATGGGGAACCAATTATGAATGTAGGGGAAACATGACACACAATGATTCTTACCATAATGCTAAGTGGCTTCTATGAGAATGCAACTCTAGAGGTAGATGAATTAGGAAAATCATGAAGGGAATCATGCTTGTGTCGATTTAGGGTTTCTCCCCAAACCCTAGTAAGGTCAACATAGTGAAAGCCAAGCTAGAGTCTTGTATTCCCACACATGGCGCTGCCACTAATCGAAAGACACATTAGATAGTTATAATCTCTGAAGGCATAGGAAGGACATCAGACTTCCAAAAAGCTAATGAAATGGTAGAGTCGATGTGTGAGATGAGGCATGACAAAATAATGCAATATGTATCACACAATTGCATGAGTGAGTGCATCGATAGGGTCTGATAAGAACAAGCCATGAGGGAATTAGCCAATGAACAATTGCAGCACCCCTTATTGGATTGAAGCGAGTAGTGGGGGACTCGAGATTTTAGATGTGCCCAAAAGTTTGGGTGGTGTTGTAGTGATTACAACAGGTAATTTTTCAAATTTTTGGCCTATTCTATTCATTCATTTCCAAAAACCAAATACATGGGAAAAGCTTAAAAAAAAACCCTTGGCTCAAACTTTGAGGTTCTGCCACATCATCAGCTAATTTCATGCTAACATCATCTACACCACATGGCACCTTTTGTATGGAGACATGTGTCACCTAGATTTTTCCCATTAGGTTACCCAAAAATGTTGAATATTCTTGCCACATGTCCTTCGTACTACCACGTCATGCTAGCAGCATCTTCCATGTTGTTTCCAACACATCACCGTGAGCCAATCATATTCTTCCACTTGTTTTCCTATATGAGGTGGCACGTAGGTCCGGGGTCGAGGGTCTCAACTTTGTTCCTCTGACTAAACCTTACTACATTACCTGACCTCCAACTGGACCGACTAGACCCATCTCCCAACTTGGAGTTGGTCCCACATAGGTCGGGCATTGGTTGTTGGGATTTTTTCTCTTGCCACCTCTTATATGCGACTTGACCTCTGACTAGGACTGAATCACCTAAGTCTAGCCTTAGTTCAAAAGCTTCCAAAGTCCTAAGCAAATGAGATTTTTTGTCTACAAAAATCAACTAAATGTGACTCCTGATCCAAAAGGCCTTTCCCATACTTCAACATACCATTAGAAATCTCTTCCAGGACACTATCTAACTACCCCACTTTTCGGTGAAACTAAGTTGATCTCTTAAGACACAATATCCTCCAAACTCTGGGACTTCCAACCATCATAATCATCTTTTTATGGCTTCTCCACTAATCCTTCTACTATGATTATTATCTACAAAACACTTCAACAACCATGGGACTCCCATGAACAACATGCTTATCAATGCCAACATATATTTCCTTTGGTCTCAATGCTAGTATGGTTGGAATTAATTCCAACATATCAGGTCCCACCAACCATTCATGCAATTCCAATTGTCCAACAAGCTCCCCCTTTGGCATTGATGGCAACAATGTAAGGTCCCATTCAAAGAAGACATGGTCTTCTTCATTGTTGCTCTTCTCCTAAGCACTAGTAATATTCTCCTGCTTTGGTATCAATGGCAAAGGATGCTCTTGAAAAATCCCCCTGAACCAATACAACCTACTCTTCAATTGATCCTATATGTAGAGTAGTTGCCAACACACATTAGAATTGAGTCATCCAGGAGGAGTCACAACCCCTATCTTCTTCTTAAGATACTGAAAGGGTTCTCTTGCAAGTTGTTTGGTAAATATGTTTTCCAGTTGTTATTTCGTGTTCACATATTCAAGGTGGGCATATATTAGCAACAACATGTTCTCTTTATAAATTAAACTTAATAGGAATATGCTTGGTACTTTAGTGCATGAAAACATTCTTAGAGATGTTGATAGCACTAGTTTTATCACACATGATTGGAATTGGATCATTCAAATCTACCTTAATGTCTTTCAAGTTCTGATGCATTCAGATATTTTTTGAGCAATTGATGGCAGTTGCAATATAGTCTTCTTCAATAGTTGAAAAGGAAATGGAATCTTGTTTCTTACTTACCCATAACACTATGAAATTTCCCAAGACGAATGTCACACTAGAGGTGCTCTTTCTCTCATCAATACTGCCAACCAAACCGTCATCAGCATAGGCCCTCAATTTGAACTCTTTTCTTCAAGTATACCATAGCCCATAGTCTATTGTCCATTGCAAGTATTTGAATATCCTTTTTACAGCAATGCCATGAGCTTCATGGGGGCAGGATTGAAATTTGGCCACCAGATCTACTATTTGCATGATGTCTAGTCTAGACGCTATAAAATTCCACAAGATTCCTATCATCAATCCATAGATAGTTCAGTTTACCAATAGAGTCTCATCTTCTTTTCATAACTTACACCCTGTAACCACATGTGTGCTAACTTTCTTGCAATCTTCTGGCACAAATTTCTTCAGAGTTTCTCATACGTATTTTGATTGGGAGATAAATACCCAATTTTTTGATTGAGAAATTTGCAATCTTAAGAAGAAGGAAAATTCTCCTATCATGGACATCTCAAAGTCTTTCTGCATACGGTTTGTGAATTCAATTCCCATTTGTTCCACGTCATTTCCAAAAATATGTTATCCACATACACTACCACAATTAGTAGTTGTTCATCTTAAGATTTTATATACAGATTATTGTCTACAGTGACATTCTTAAATCCTTGTTGTTTAAGCTATCAATATAGTCTTTCATACCAAGCTCTGGGAGCGTGTTTGAGTCCATATAAGGTCCTTTTTCAATTTTCACACAAACCCTTAATCTTTAGTGAGAATGAACCCATCTGGTTGTTCAATATAAACTTCTTCTTCCAGATCTTCATTGAGAAATGTTGGCTTCACATCCATTTGATATATCTTGATGTTTTTATGACTTGAAAAGGAAAGAAACATTCAGATAGCTTCCAATCTAGCTACTGGTGCAAACGTTTCCTCAAAATATATCCCCTCTATCAGGGCATACACTTTGCAGATTAGTCGAGCTTTGTTCCTAATTACTTGACCCTTGTCATTTAGCTTATTTTCGAAGGCCCATTTTTTACCTATGACATTTTTCTCTTTAGGTCTTGGAAAAAGCTTCTAAGTGTCATTATTCTCAATTTTGTCAAGTTCTTCATTCATAGATCTCACCCATGACTTGTCCCAACTAGCATGGTTGGTATTCTTAGGCTCAAACTGAGATAAAAAATCAAGAATTGCACAGCTTGGAATGCCAATAAATTTACTCCTAGTCTAAAACCCGATTCTTTAATCTCCAATAATTTGAATCCTAGGATGCTCTTTTTGTACATAACTAAATGATGTTTTGGGCCTTAGCATTGCGCTTGTCTCTTCATCCTATCTATCTGACTTTGTTTCTTTATGGTCTAATGGCCTAATGGTTGAACTCTCTTCTCCTGTTGATTTCATGTTTCATTTAGAGGACTCAATTTGTGGTGTTATTTAATTTATTACTACATAAATGCACGCTTCAACCCTCTTTGTCCTTTTGTTGTAGCACTTGTATCCTTTACTTTGAGTAGAGTATCCTAGAAATATACCCTCATTAGCGCATGACTCAAACTTTTCAATATTTTTATCATTCTTTTTTAGAAATAATTTTCTCCCAAATGCCTTGTAGTGTGTTAATGATGCAGGTCTTCCCTTCCACAAATCATAGGGAGTTTTTTTATTATTATGCCTAAGCTATGTTCTATTTCATAGGTACATTTTTTCTTGTGCTACTTCTCCAAAAAAAAGGTGTGAGGTACATCTACTTCAACCATCATCACCCTGGCCATCTCCTCGATTGTTTTGTTCTTTCTCTAAACTACTCCATTTTGGTGTGGAGTTCTATCCATAGAATATTGCCTCCTTATTGCATGGTTTTCATAGAATTATTCATATTCTATTGAAGTGTATTCTCCTCCTCTGTCTAATATTAAGCATTTGATCTTTAAATATTTCCCATTTTCCACCTAAGCTTTAAAACTTTTAAAAAATTTAAACGATTCTAATTTTATTTTAAGAGCACGATCCAAGTGGCCCTGGTAAAATCATAAATAAGCAACATAAAATATCTCTATCCTCTTGGGATTTTATCTCTAGTTGGGTTGCATATATCTGTGTGGATTGGATCCAATGGTCTAAATGAAGAGAAATATTTTGACCTGAAATGAGTCCTAGTCTTCTTACTAAATTGACATGATTTGCAAATTGAGTTATCAAGCCTTGACAGTCTTGGAAATCCTCTCACAGCTCCCAACTTGTTGACTCTTATCAAACTCTAAAACTTCATATGACCAAGCCTCCTGTTACATAACTGGGCTTCATTGTTCTTAGTCAAATAGTAGCTTACTGTGGAGTCATCAAACACATATACATTATTATGAGTTCTGAATACTTTTCCCACTAGCTTTCCATTTTCTTCATTTCGACTCTCATAGTCCTTGGATCGAAAGGTTACATTATAGTCATTATCACACATATGCCTTACACTAAGGAATTTGTTCTTGAGACCTTCTACATACAACACATTTTGGGATTTAGTACTTTTATCAATACTGATTATGCCCTTACCCTTAATTCTTGTTAGGGAATTGTTGTAGAAAGTGATATTTTTCCCTTTTTCCTTCACTTTTAGCGACAATAATGTTCTCTTATCCCCAGTCATATGATTGGAATAACCACTCTCTACATACCATTTTATTTCTTGATTATGTGCCGATAGAGCAAGTCCACATTCCATGTTATTTTTGGATTTATGTTTCCAATCCTCCTTATCCTTTTGAAAAGTTGGCTGCCAAGCATACTGAGATTTAGATGGGTACTCAAATATGTGTCTCCATTCACTCGACTTGCCCCCAAAATTATTAGATTTGAAGCATTCAACATCATTCATTATGGGAGAGAATGGATTTTGATCTCTCAGAGGAGAGTTTTGAGGTCTAAATTTTTGATACTTATTGTACTTGTAATTTTTACCTCTTTTAACTTTGATCCTTCTACAATTAATAACCTTATGTCAAAAGATGTGAAATTTATAACAATAACCATAAAATAAATGGGAGTACCTAAAGTTTGAAATTTCATGAGTTTGTGCATGAAGGTACCTCTATTATCTAGTTGATTGATTGATTCTTCATCGATATGGATTCTTGGGATGGTTGGAGTTATTATTCCAATGATGGGCTCCTCTCTAAATTGCTACATTTTTGTCTTCATTTATTCTTTCTTGATGCACATTTTCATAGCTTTGAGGTTCCTCAAATACTGTGGACCTGAAGTTCATCTTTCCCATAAAAAAATCATGTGGTATAGAGTATCCCATACCTATTTTTTTTCCTGAAGACCTATGATTGTTTAGAATATGATCTAGATTTCTTATTTCTTCTATAAAATTTTCATTTATACCCATCTCGGTCTCCAATCCCTCAAGATCCATTCTCAAAGAGACAAACTCTGCTTCAAGACTTTGACAATTTTCTTCCCATTCATGGATCAAATCATTAAGAACTTCTTCTTTTAATTTTCCTTCTTCTAGTTTGAATTTCAAGGATAGAATTTCATCATTGCATGTTCTTGTGATCATTTCCTTTTTTACCTTGAACAATTCCTACTTTCGATGCTCGTTCTCTTCTTCTATATTTCACATATTCCTCATTTTTCTTCTAGTAGAAGAGCTAAACTATCTTTGCTTTTGTTCATTTTTTAGATTGTTCTATGTTGTATCAATTACTTTACCCCAATTAAAGAATTCAATTAGCAATATTTCAAATAACAATTAGTGTTTCCAATCATTAACAATAATTGAATATAGAACAATAAATGTAATTACAAAGGAGACAATCAACACATCAACAAGAGACACTAAGTTCGGTAAAAAATGAGGGAAAAATCCCACTAGTGGGAAACCCTTTGAAATTCGTCTTCTATTAGATTGTCATAAAAATTTTAGGAGATATTACAATGATACCAATACAATATCTTCTTGCGCAAGAACCCAATAACATTAAGAAATAAGTTTCCACCATCAAAATATATCAGAGACAACTCTTCGTGTATGCGGTCAACTGTGATCAACTTTGGTCAACAAAAACATTTGAGTCAAACTTCCTGGTCACATGAAGGAGGCGTAGCGCGAGTGACTAAAGGATTCCAATCACTCCCTTGATCCTACAAATCAGTGACTGTGGTCAAATTTTTCATGTGACAACACAATGACTTTAACCCAAAACACTAAAACAAATGCGAGCCTCAGACCCTATAATTTCATACCTTTGCGAACTTCTTGTGTTGTGTCAGCCTCATACCTATGCGGACCAATTAATGAAGAAGAGAATGAGAAGATGTTTGGTTATCTCCAAATGAACTTGGGGTCACTTGTATTTATAGGCTTCCAAGGGTGACCAATTTACCATTAGGGTTGACCTGTCCAAATGAGCATATGTGGGATTTTCTTCATAAGTACAGTTTCCCTTATCCAAATTTGATGATATTTAGGTTTATTTTGGTCATATTAAAAAGAGGAATTCAATGCAATAGTCACCTCCATGAAATGAGTTGTCCAAAGTGAAATTTTACCATAGTTGCATAATTTAATTACTTTTAATAACTTCTTCAAGTTTTTCTTTTTGTTATAAACAAATTCCTCATTGTCTGAGTTGTACATACCTTTTTCAACATGCTTCAACTGTTCTTTTAGATGTTTGTTCTTTTTCTTGGCATTATTTAACTCATCAAAAGCACTGATGAGTTCCCCTTCAAAGTCCACTACTCCTACAATTTTTCTTCTTCCTCTTCAGATTCCATAATATTTTGTTTCTTAGAGTCTGTTGCAAATGCCATGAGTAAAGAATCATTTGAATCGTCTTCTGAAGAGTTTTCATTGCCTAAATTTGGTGCTGAGCTATCCACTCTGGAGTAGAGCCCACTTTTCTTAAAGAACTTCTTCTTCTGATGTTTTTGATATTTGCTTCTAAATTTTTGGTTGTCCTCCTTTTCTGTCCTTTCTTTATAAGGGAATTTGTTAAAAAAATGTGCAATTCTTCCATAGTCAAAGAATTTAAAGAAAAACTTATGTTTATACTTTCCTGAGCCATGCTTTATTTTCCTAGAAAGTTGAGCCAACTACTGATCACATTTGCAGCTGGAGCAATCTTGATGATGTTTGTGCTCCTTGGCCTTCGTAGACATTTTGAACTTTTCCTCCTTGGGTTCAGACTTCTTTTTTCCTATTTTGATCTCATAGGCTGTGAGAGTACGAAGCAGCTGATACATCTTGAGATTCTTTAAATCAACCATCTCCTCAATGGAA
Source organism: Pinus taeda (assembly GCA_000404065.3). Classification (NCBI taxonomy): domain Eukaryota; kingdom Viridiplantae; phylum Streptophyta; class Pinopsida; order Pinales; family Pinaceae; genus Pinus; species Pinus taeda. The sequence goes on from APFE031738943.1 coordinate 14,866, forward strand.
GAGACTTTGGCATTAAATCTCATGGGGAGGGATTTCATTAGAGAAATTTTGAGGTATAAAATAGGGCTCCTAAGAAAAATGTACAACCAAAATGAACTTTATAAGAACCAATAGGATTCAAGATGATGATGTCAACCATGTGGGATGATTCACCATTTTTTGGGTAAAAAGTAAAAATAGTAAAACCTAATAAAATAATAAAACTACTTTTCCAACTTGTATTTTCAACTTATCTCTCTAAGGTTTTATTCAAATTTCAAGCAGGAGTACTCATTGGATGCAAAATTTAATTCTTCATCCAAGGAGTACCCATGTTGCATACTTTTGATGGTCCCTGCTACACAAAAAATGAGAAATACATGAAAAATGTGATTGCAATCACGTTTTTCATGTATTTCTCATTTTGTGTGTAGCAAGATTCATCAAAAGTATGCAACATGGGTACTCCTTGGATGAAAAATCAAATTATACATCAAATGAGTGTTCCCTCTTGAAATTTGAGTAAACTAATAGGGAGACAAGTTGAAAATACAAGTTGCAATTGTAGTTTTTTCATTTTTCCCTCTAAATTTGATGATGTAATTTAATCTTCTTTTATTATTTCCACTATTACTTTATAATTTCCTTAGGAGGCCCATTTTATACCTCAGAATTCCCCTAATTAGTAAAACCTTTTTAACAATTACATCTACTTTTACTTCTTCACCAAGTCATCTAATCATATTGGTTGCTTCATAAACTTTGAGGAAGTATTTTGCTATGCTTTCTTCTTCACTCATTTTTAAGCTTTCAAACCTCGTTCTGAAGGTTTGAATTTTGGCATGCTTGACTTTATCATCTCCTTCATGATTCTGATTTAGATTAATCGAAACTTACTTGGAAGACTTACAGTGCGCAACCTTTACAAGTTTGGATTGACTAAGGCCAAAGAGAATGGCATTCCTTGATTTAACATTATTTCCATAGATTTTTTGACCATCTACATCGGTGGGAGGGACATCAGGGACATCATAACCTCTTAGTAAATATCTCCAAACAACTACTCCTAGGGACATAATATACTCTTCCATCCTAACTTTCCAAAAGGCATAGTTTGTCCCATCAAAAAATGGTATCTTACTTGAATAAGCATCTTGACTCTCTTTCCTAGAGATAATTCCTTATGGATATACCTTTCAGTGGTTAGACTCTTCCTAAAGGAAACTTGTCTCTAATACAAATTGTTGGAATAAGGAATTACTGGGGGTGCGGGGGCTGTGCTGGATCAATAATAGTGAGGTTCTTAAAAATTCAATTCTAAATATTTAATCCCTTTCAGAACTTTCAGTTACTAGTGAGATAATTCATACATAATACAAATAAATAGTAGGATATGAAATTAACATGTACACAAAATCCATCACATTAGCAGGATCCAGATACTGACACGAAGATTTTTACATGGAAACCCAAAGGGAAAAAACCACCAATATGTTTGTAGTTATGATGTAAATTAAGCACCTACTTAATTACATCCATTTGTTTATGAGCACCCACTAATGGGAGGCACCAACCCTCTTAAGATAGAAAGCCACTACTTTCCAAGAGGCCTCAACATCTTATGAATGAACACAACTACCTTCTCTAGCCATTGTTCTACTCTTCATACAATTTTCAAACTGAAAACAAAGGAAAATGCATATACATAGAAATAGAAATCTGGTATGTTCCAGTACCAATCCCTTTCTTTCAGCTCCCCAGTTCTCATTTAAATTGTCCTCTCTACTGCTCAACCAACTCAAATCTCAATCCTGTGATACACCTTCTCTTAGTGATAATTAGCTTAGTCACATACCCATAGCTATGAACTTTGTTTTTATCACCAAATTTGCATTCCGCGTGTTGCATAACTTCTCTCCATTATTTTGTTCCCCTGCTATGTTGTGATCAATGTTATCTCTATTGTCTCTACAACATAGTGTCTGGAAGTATAGTTTTGCATGGCTCTCCATGCTTCTGTTCCATTATAGTGCAAGGCCACTGCAACTACATTAATCGCTGAGAATGGTATCCAAATGTATTTGCATTAAAATTAATGCAAAGAATGTCCACTTGAGTGTCTCCCATACTGAGAATAAATTCTCAGTCAAATTGAGCCAAAAACAACAAGGCTCTTTCATGCTATTATAACTTGTGTTCTCATTCACAACAACTGACTTAATGCAGAGGATGGACATATGAACGATTTCCTATTCTAAGAGTTAAATCATGCACTTCAATGCTTAGAAATTGATCTTAGTGAACAATTCATACCTCAGGCATGGCTTTCTTGCTCCAAGTCAATATATTTTGCACCCAACCATATTTTTTTCATTTAATTCTTCATGGCATGCAAGAAAGATCAGGGAAAGCTAGTTTTTACTTAAGCCAAGCCCATTAAATTGTCTTTGCAAGACGAGGTCCTTGCTTCCTTGTCTCTATCCTCTACAGTCACCACTAATTCTAACACCATCTCTGATTGTATGCATAGTTAATGAAGTCACTAATAATCACAAGAAAACCATGTGAAGCTAATTCCCGAGCACACCTTTCAATGTTACCCAGGAGGTTAGAAGGTCGTGGGTAAGCCCAGTTCACTTGTAATGCATCCATGTTTTCCTTTGATGTTAAAACTAGACCTAGAGGCCTGAAAACTCTTTAACATTGAAAAACACCACAAAACTGAAACCTTCTCACATATTTTAATGTTGGTCAAGAGGTCATGAGTCAACCCGTTCTTCCTTCTTATGTCCCTACATTTTCCTCTACCCCTGACTTGCTTATAGGCCCAACTCGGGCCATTTTTCTTTTTTTTGGCTTGTTCTATTCATTCAACACTGAAAACTAAATACACGAAAAAAAATTCACGAAAAAACCCCTTGGTGCAAACATTGAGGTTCTACCACATCATCAACTTATGTCATGCTAAAATCATCTAGCCCACATGGCACCTTTTGTATAGTGACATGTATCACCTAGATTTGGCCCATTAGGCTAACCAAAAAAGTTGAATCTACCTGCGCTGTGTCCTCTGCACTGCCACATCATGTTCATGCCATCTGACACGTTGTTGAGAACACATCACTTTGAGCCAATCACATTTTCCACTTGTTTTCCTGTATTGATTCCCACATAGGTCGGGGTTAGGGGTCAGGACTTTGTTCTTTTCACTAAACCTTGTTGCACTACCTGATCTCTTACTGGCCTAACTAGACCCATCTCCCGACTTGGAGTTGGTCCCACACAGGTCGAGGGTCAGGGGTCGAGGCTTTGTTCTCTTGGAAACTCTATTATGAAGCCCAACCTATGACTAGGCCTGACTCACATAAGTATGACCTTAGTTCAAAATTTTCCTAAGTCCTGACCGAATGATCTCTTGTGTCTATAAACTTTAACTAGTTGTAACTCCTGATCCATAAGGACTTTTACAAACTTCAAAATACCATTGGAAATATCTTCCAAAACATCATCTAACTATGCCACTTTCAGGACAAACTTATTTGATCTCTTGACACATAATCTCCTCCAAACTCTGGGACTTCCAACCATCATAATCATATTTTTGTGGTTTATTCACTAACCCTACTACTATGATGATTATCTAAAGAAGACTACAAAAACCATGAGACTCCCCGTGACCAACATGCTCATCAATACTGATCTCAATGCCAGTCTAGTTGACATCAATGCCAACATATGAGGTGCTAATAGTGTGGAGTGTTCTGTTGTAATAAACTTGTATATATACTAGATTTTTGTCCTAGGTCTTCAGATGCGTTTGGTTATATCCCCTCAGAAGTTGCGGTAAAGTTTTGTTTATTAGTTCTATCTACCCATTCGTTTGTGGATGGAATGTTGAAAATCTCTTCAACTTTGTGTCAATGTCTCCCATAATGTAGTCCAAAATGCACAGATCTCATATCCATTTATGAAACGATGCTCCCTGGTATCCCAAAGTGCACCTATACCTATCAAAAAAATAATTTTGTAGCTTCTTTCCTGTTGATGATAATATTACAAGGAATTACAACACACATCTTGTTGAACCTATTAACTACAACAAACAAGTAGTCATGTCCCTTCCTTGTTATCGGTAAACCTACCATAAATTCCATGGAAATGGTTTCCCAAGAATGAGTAAGTACAACTAAGGGATGATATATACCTCGTTTCTTGTTGTTAGGCTTGCTAGTACAACAAAACATACATCCTCTTATGAATCTAGCTACCTGCTCTTGCATCTTGGGTCAATAAACATACCTCTGCAAGTTAGCCATGGTCTTCCCTACACCAAAGTGCCCTCCAACCTTGGAGGTATGAGCCTCTCTGATCAAATGCAATCACTCAACTTTGGGAACACATAACTTATCCAACTTGTAGAGTAACCCATCCTGGAGATGGTAGTTAATGGTGTTGTCACCATCGTGCATATGACTCTGAATCTGCAACTACTAATACACCTCTTTTAAGTCATTATCTTCTAAATATGCCTCTTTTTATGCATCATAGTTGAATGGATCCATGTGCATAAGAGTCCCCAAAGGTGTGATATTGGATGTGGGTGCCCTTAAAATAATGTTGGCTAACTTATTTGTGTTTCCCTTCTTATACTTGATCACCAAATGAAACTACTCTAAAAACACCATCCACTTGTAATGTATGGTCTCTTGTAGCTTACTCTGGTCTTGAAAGTATTGTAACGGTTGGTGATCTGTGTGGATTATTGTCTCCTTTCCCATCAGATAGTTCTTCCACTTCTTCACATATTGTACCATGGCATAGAGATCCTTGTCATAGGTAAGGTACTTAAGGACTTCCCCATGAAATACTTCAGAATGGTAGCATACATGCCTTCCTCCCTACATCAAGATAGTTCCCATAGCATACCCACTCGAATATGACTCCACTTCAAAGGGCCGTTGAAAGTTTTATTGATAGAACTAGTGCTTGAATGATGTTCTTCTTTAATTCCTAGGAAGCCATCTGTTGACATTTTTCCCACTGGAAACTCTTGCCACTTATTTTTATGACACAGAGAAGTGTTACTACCTCTGAAATTGAGGCTATAAATTTCCTCAAGTATGGTGTTTCCCCAATGAAACTCATGACCTGAAAAACATTAGTAGGAACTGGCCATTTCATGATGGCCTCAATCTAGGAAGGATCTATCTTCAGTTCTACTCCATTGATCACATACCCTAAATACACCAAGGATTATTGTGCAAAATCACACTTCTTGATATTTTTCTAGCAGTTGGTTCTTCTTCAATGTTTCCATCACCTGCATCAAATGTGAAATATGCTCCTCCCAGGTAGCTCTATATACCAGTATATCATCTTAATAGACAAAAAAAAATGAATCTATAAAAGGGCACAATACATCATCCATTAATCTCATAAATGGAGTTGGTTTATTACATAGGCCAAATGGCATAACTAAAAACTCATACCAAACTTGTTTAGTTTTGAATACAATCTTCTAGGTGTCTTCTTCTCTGACTTGAACTTGGTGATATCCAGACATCAAGTCAAGCTTGGTGATTGATGCAACTGATCCAACAAATTATCTATCCTCTGCAGGAGGTATCTATTCTTGAGTGTAATTTTATTCAATGCCCTATAATCTATAAACATCTGCCCAGTCCCATATTTATTTGGCACAATGATGATGGGTGATGCACATGGAGATGTACTCATTCTAATGACATCCTGTTCCAAAAGTTGTTGCAAATGTTTCTTCACCTCACTTGCTTATATAAAATACTACTTGTAAATCCAAATATTTGGAGATGGGGAGTCCGACAATAGTTGGATCTCATGTTCCACTTCTCTCTTAGGCGGTAACCCTTTCGGCTCTTGGAACACTTCCCTACATGCTTGTAATAACTCCTTCAAGTGTTGTTTATATTTATTAGTACACCCCTCTAGGGATGCTTTGCCTCTTATTGACTTCTCTTTAGATTGAATTTCTCTTAAAAATAATAAATTATACTTCTTGCTGGAACTAATCTATTTCTTGGCTTGGTTGGCACTTATCAGCGAAACTTTTGACTTGCCTTTATGTGGGTTGATGATAAATAAATTTTCATCCTTGACAAGTCAGTAGTGATTGGATCTCCTCATTAATATTGCATCTCACATGTATACTTATGGAATCCCAAACATGACTCCACATATGCCAAGGGGAACCACATCTAGATCTACTTCATCAATAAAATCAACACTGATAGCAAATCTAATTTTACATTGTTTTGTTACCTTCAAATGTGTATCCTTGTTTACCCATCCCAATGGATATGGGTTTGGATGATCACAAACTTTCGTCCCCAACTTCTTCACCATCTATGCTACAGAGGGATTCACTTACTATCCTGAGTCAAACAGAGCATCAATGTTCATCTTCTTGACCTGTATCTTTATATGGAAGTGTTTGGTCATTTATTTCTCTTCTTTTTGTTGAAGGCTACTCATATTCACCTCCTTCTTCACTAATGTACATATGATCTTCCCATGCACGTCCAAGCTTCTTTCAACTTGGTTTCTAAAATCTACGACCATGAGATTCTTCTTCTTGTTCTTCATGTTTAGCTCTGGATACAACTTCCTGCATGTCTCCTCTATATGGTCATCAATGTTGCAGTGGTTGCAGCGGTTATTAGGATCTTTGCACTAGTATATTATCGCTACCGTATTTTTACCTTTTCCCCCCTTTTTCTTCTTGTTCCCCTCCTTAGAAGCTTCTTGTTGCTCCTTCTACTTCGATCCACTTGATTTTTCTCTTTTCAGGCCTATGTTCTCCAGTTACTATGCTTGTAGACAAGTCTCGTCCATCAGTTTCGGCTTGAAAAACGTCACTTTCTTGTGTAGATGGCAGTGCAGATCCCCCAAATACTTGGGGAGTACATATGAGTTATTTGGAGAGATACATAACATTATAGCCATCTTTCTAAATTTTGTTGTGTACTCCTACACGCTTTGGCCTGAATTTTGTATAAGGTAATGCCAACAGAGCCACTTGTCCTCCACCTCCCCAATGGTATAAAATCATGGCTTAATAAGGGTTTTGAAATCTTCCCACTTAGTCACTAGAGGTTATCCTTCCAACCTCAAGGTTTCCATGTGTCTCTCCCACCACATAAGTACATGGTCCTCCAATTTCAAACTCACAAATGAGATTTTTTGTCCTTCTTCAATCTGATGGATGCTGAAATAAACTTCGAGTTGTTGCAACCAATAGTTCATCTTCAAAGCATCGATCTTGACATGATATGGCTTGATATGGAATTTTTATTCCATTTTAAATAGGGATTGATTCACGACACTCAAACCAAGTTAATCTCTTCCACATTATTTCTTCAATTGGTTCTTTGTTTCTCCCCGATCTTTTGATCCTCGCTCAGATTTATCCCCTCCATTCAAAGCCCCATCTTCTCCAAATATCCCCAACTTTCTATTCAAGGTGATCATGATGAGCCTTACGTAGAGGTTGATATATGTGACTTGTTGTTCCAGCTGCATAAACCTCACCTTTGCAGGATCACAAGGTTCGTTTACATATTTCTTGGCCATGATTATGGTTTTACGATTTTCGACCTCATTGATCTAGATCCCTGCAATCTCGGAAAAATACCCAAAGAAACTAGCTCTGATACAAAATGATGCATAAATTTATGTGGATATTCCACCGGACAGTTCATCATAATAGATCTTATAACAATATATTAAGATTCTAAGTTTTCACACTATTACAATTTTATTAAACTTCTAGATTTGTAAATTTAACTGTAATTAGTGCATGCATGTGAATGGAAATTATGTATAAAAGTAGAGAATGAAAAAATAAGCTCATACACACATATAAGACACAATATATGCTCTAGGAAACCCTTTCGCGATAAAACCCAACAGGAAGGTGAGGTCACTTCAATCTCTTTCTCTATATGGAAATATGGCTACAAGAACAAATAATTTATGTTTGTGGCCCATGGGCTGCTACAATGCACAAATCCTCTCTATTTTCTCTATATCATATCTCTTCTAGCTATCTTTACTTAGCTATGGAACAAAATTCTCTCGAAATAATGGAATGCCTCTTCCTCCTAGTGGCCTGATCATAACATACCCTGATAGCCTTCTAGTGGTTAAGTTTGTCTACATCAACTCTTAACTAGAGGTATACTATAGAATCTCCTAAAGTACTTTATATCACGAACATGTGGCTAGCCCCTTTTACATGAATAATGGGGGTGGATGCGGCATAAATTTTATTTCTCATACAAACTTTGATTGATGTGCCTCTTACATCATTGGAAATATTGGTGTATATAATGGCATGAAAAGGTGTGACTCTAAAGTAGAAAAGTTTTACCCCCAAAAGACATCGTTTGATGCGTGAAAACACTCCCAAAAAGTTTCAAACTCCATTTCACCAAACTAGGTCCCATTGGTAAAAAAAATCCCTTGAGTTTATTCCTCCACTTTTTCCACTCTGAATGCATCGAGATGGATGAAAAATAATATAATGATCCAATCCTAACCGGATGGGATTGAGAGAAAATAGACACCTTTATTTACTGTGTTCCCTTCTTCCTTCTAGTACAATCATTCAATCCCAAGTTGCAACTAACATAGATCTCCTTCTCCTAGAAGACATATTTCTTAATAGTCTGTGGGTGTAAACCAACCGAATCCAAATGATAAAGTTCATCCGTTTGCGTGATTGTAGATGTTGGTGAATATGTGGTCCCCTGGAAGGACTCAAATCTAGAAAGAGGAGAATGAAGGTTCTAAAAATATGTGTGACCAACATCCCCATCCTATACCTCATGTGTAATGGATGTAATAGGGATATAACGTATAGAAACCCCCAAATCTACATGGAGGATACCACCAAGAGGTAGTGAAATAGAATTCCCCATACTATCATCATGTATCACAGGGTTCATACAAGATGATATATTGCCAGACTTATAAATGTCATGTTCAGTTTTATTAACATGCATTTGTGCAACATAGATATGTGAAATAGGATCTTCATTAAATTTTGTAGGAGCATATTTTGAGTTACCTCGACAATTAATGTCATGATGTTCTAGCAGTTCTTATAAATATGACTCCAGATGTGACTGCATCGAGGCCCAAAAATATCTCCTTCATGAATGTGGACATCTATTTTTTATTGCCCTCAAATGACATAACGTGATCATGTGCCCGGTCATATGATACCTCAAGCATTCAAAAGGAAACCCCTAGTGATCAATATTCTGCCTAAATGTGAAAGGGACCTCGATAAGGTCTAGCTCGGCCGCCAAACCATCATTAAAGTTAATCTCCACCAATATCGAAGCCATTCTTTTATCCATCTGACCTAAACTCCCTTCCTCCCAAAAGAAATACTTAATGATGGAATTGTCTATGGCCTTAACTTTTAGCCTGGTCCAAAGTTTGAGGGGCAAGCCCTAAAATTTTACCCACATGATCTTGCAATGAGGGACTTCCTCGAATAGGATAAAACCCACACGTCATCATTGGAGGGCTAAGAAAATATGACTTTGAACCCAAGGGGAGGCTATGATTATCACTATTTCCTCACAGCTGAGGAAATGGAAACAAGTCTATCCATTGAATAATAACTTTATTTTTTGCGTATATTTTAGTATTAGTGTCCAATTTGTTTTGACTCAATTATTAATATGATCCCCAAACATCTTCACGAATTTCCACCACCCCACTAGCGCCCTTAGTTTTAGCCACTCCACACTATCCCAATAAATGTCCACGCCTAAGGTCAGATACCAAACCTTATCACATGCCCTAATAATATTATGTTTCCCTGATCTAGTAGCTTGTTTTTCGATGACCGATTCTACCTGCAACCTCACATGCCTTTTCCTTGTGTCGTCACCCACCAATATAGTTGAATCCAAAACAGACTCTACAATTTTCTATAAAGAAGAATTCTTCACAAGCTCCTCCCCTTCAATGTTAATCTCGGTCAATTCCCCCATTCCAAGTGAAAATGTGCCATGCATGTCCATCCCTGAAGACTTGGGACATTTATCATAGAATCCCAGAGACTTCTACCAATAGACACTGGAAAGGCCAAAGAAGATGATAGAAAAAGGGAGAAAATGGAGGATCTAACTAAGAGAAAGACCTGTGAACCAGTTGTAGCGGCTACAACCACCCTAAAAAATGTTAGGATATTCCGACACATAGGAATAGTTAAGTATAACTTGGTCTAGTATAGAGTTAGGTAAAGTGTGTTTCTTTACTATGTACATCTATAACTTACAATCCGACGGTCACGATATGTAGTGATCCAACGGTTCATTCTCTCCTCAGTATTACCAACACTTGATCCGTGGCTTGACACCCGATTGGTCCATGAATTCTATTTAAAGCACATGGAGGGTCATTTGTAGGTTCACCGTGCATGAGATAAGCTTATGTAAATTTTCATTCTTTTATTAATAAATTTCCTATAGTAGCCACGTTGACACAGGCCGTGGACTGTTTCCCTCTCTGAGGGTTTTAACCACGTCAAAATACTGGTGTATTGATCTGTGATCTGTTTTTGAGCGGTGTCCTTTTGGTGTTCTGTCTGAGGAACTTACCCTGTAAATTCCTACATGGTATCAGAGCTATTTGAGGGCCGTGTCCATTGTTGATCCAAATCTGAAGCCGGAAGAACTGCATGCGACTGCCATCTCCTAGATCTGTTGTTTCTGACTGCTTTCAGGCCGAGAGGACTGCTCTGTTTTGTTGGGAGCATCTGTTCCAGTGACGAACCCCTTTCGTTTCACGCGAAAAGGTTTCCGGTAGCCCTAGCTGCGTCATTTTTTAGATCTGGAAGTATACAGTGTTTATTTGCAGTTTACTGTTATTTTCTCTTTGTTTATTTCGGTTTCGGTTTATTTAGCTATTTTTTTTACCGGATCTATACCTTTCATTTCTGCGTATGCTCTTTTCCCTGTGACTCTGTGTGATCTGGGCAAATCAGAAACAGAGAGGAAGAATTTTTTCTCATGCGTATGCTCTTTTCCCTGCACCTTAGTGTGATCTCGGAAAACCAGAAACATTGAGGAAAATATTTAGTTTCTGGGTAAAGCTAACTTTAAGCCGTAAGGCTTGTTTTCTTTCACTTCTGTGTTTGGTTTTGTGTTTTTGTTTTGTAGGGAGAAAAAGATCTTTCTCAAGCAAGCACGCAATCCAAAGCATCCGTGACTAAAAGAAAACAAAGCCCCCTCCCCCCCCTCTCTCTCTCTCTCTATCTAAATTTTTGTATAGCTCACATGGTTCAAAGCTAATTTAAGAGAGTAGAGGTCTTGGGTTCAAATCTCCTTTTTGTTGAAAAGGAAGCGTTTTTTTTCATTTCCGCACATTCCCGCACTTTGCCGGCGCCTTCATCAACTTTTTTTAAAAAGGTCATAACTTCTTCATCTGGAAGCCGTTTTCAGAACCGTTTTTTTTTAACCAGCCTAAGTTTTCGAGATCTTTCCATTGGAACACTAAGTTTCAGCATAGACAGCTTCCGTTTCTGTCAAAATGGAAAGTTCATGCCAAGTTATCCTTGACAACACCAACTACTTCCAATGGTGGTCCTACATTGTGGATTTACTTAGAAGTAAAGGTCTTTACCGAATAGCCACAAGCCAAGAAACTAAGCCAAAGGATGAAGAGAAAGCAGCCAAATGGGAAAATAGGCAAGAACAAGCACGTGGGTTGATAGGGATGTCTATCTCTCCCGATCTTAGATTCCATATTGTTGAACTTGATACTCCTGATAAAGCAATGGAGCAACTTACTAAAGTTTTTGGAAAAAAAAATGAACTTAGAGCCCATGAGCTTGAAAATGAGTTGCTTACATTAAACCCCAATGGTTTTTCTTGCATTGAAGATTTCTTGTCCAAGTTCAAGACCATTAGACTTCTCTTGGAAGGTGTTAAAGTTAAGAAAGAAGACAGTTCCCTTATTTATTGCATTCTTACTAAGTTGGGACCAGCCTGCTCTGTGTTTGTTTCCACCTTCCATTCTACAAGAGAAGCCTTCATT
>APFE031738943.1:26957-141462 GCA_000404065.3 Pinus taeda
ATGGTGATAGGTCTTCTAATGGTATCTTGCAGAGATGGTGTTTGTTCCGGATGTGTACTCGGAAAACATCATCGGGACAGTTTTGAAAAACGTGCCTCTTGGCATGCCTCAGCCCCTCTATAGCTTGTGCATAGTGATTTATGTGGTCCACTTCCAGTTGTTTCCTTCTCTGGCTACAAGTATTTCTTAACTTTCATTGATGATTTCTCCAGACGCACTTGGGTATACTTCTTAAAACTCAAGATTGAAGTATTTAACAAATTCTTGGCCTTTAAGGCCTTTGTTGAAAAACAATCTGGACATCAAATTCTTAAGCTAAGATCTGATAATGGCGGAGAAATGTTAAAAACGACTTCATCAACTTTTTCACTGAGAATGGAATTCAAATGCAACATACTGTTCCATATACTCCACAACAAAATGGTGTAGCTGAAAGGAAGAATCACACCTTAAAGGAAATGGCTAATTGGATGCTTCAATCTAAAGAACTTAGTCTTAACTGTTGGGCAGAAGCAATTAACTGTGCAAATTACATACTCAATCGCACTCCTACTAAGGCTTTAAAGAATATCACTCCAGAAGAAGTATGGAACTCAATTAAACCAGATGTGAGTCACTTTCGTGTTTTTGGAAGTGAAGCATGGGCCCATATTCCAGATGAGAAACATAAAGCTTTAGAACCTAAGAGTGAAAAATGTATCTTTGTTGGATATTCTGAAGATGTCAAAGGATATAGACTTATTCCATTTACGTCCAAAAATGTTATCATTAGAAGAGATGTAAAGATTGATGAAAATAAATCGGCCTACGAGCCTAGTTCGACGCATGTGCCACCTCTCTCTATCTCTTCTACTCTTGAACATATTTCTTCTTCAGATGATGAAAGTGAGGATGAAAATCCTCCCCCACCTTCTCAGGATCCTCCTTCAGCTCCTTCACTTCCAAAATGGGTCTATGCTACTCAGAATGCAGTAGGTCATCTTGCCGGTGATCCTATAGATCAGCGTCGTACACGTTCTCAGTTCAAAAGAGCCTCTTCTTTACTGGCTCAAGTCTTAGCAAATTATGATCCTAAGACCTTTGTAGAAGCTTCAGGCCATCCAAATTGGGACGCAGCTATGAATGAAGAATATCGTTCATTATTGGCAAACGATACATGGAATCTTGTTCCTCTACCAAAGGGACGAAAACTTGTTAAATGCAAATGGGTTTACAGAACCAAGTATGGACTAGATGGGAAAGTTGATAAACATAAAGCTCGTCTTGTTGCTAAGGGCTTTTCACAAGTTGAAGGCATTGACTATACTGAAACCTTCTCCCCTGTTGCCAAAATAAAATCTGTCTTCCTTGTTCTTTCCTTTGCTGCCTCTTTCAAATGGGAAGTCCATCAGATGGATGTTAAATCCGCTTTCTTGCATGGGGATTTGCATGAAGAAATCTATATGGAACAACCTATTGGGTTTATACAAACAGACTCCAGTCTTGTTTGTCGACTTAAGAAATCACTTTATGGTCTCAAGCAAGCTCCTCAGGCTTGGTATGCCAAAATGGATAGTTTTTTTTTAGAATCTAGCTTTTCTAGGTGTCATTCTGACAATACTGTCTACACCAAGAAAGTGGGCAAGTCTCTTATTATTCTTGTTCTTTATGTTGATGATCTTATCCTCACTGGTAGTGATCCCAACTTTATCAACCATGTGAAGTCCAGCCTTAAAAAGAAGTTTGAAATGACAGACTTAGGACACTTACATTATTTTCTGGGTCTTCAAGTCTTGCAATTCAAGGAAGGTATTTTCCTCTCCCAATCCAAGTATGCCTATGATCTTCTATGCCATTTTCATATGGAAGATTGTAAGCCAGCTCCTTCTCCCTTTCAGTCTGGAGTCAAACTTTCAGTCACTTGTACTTCCCCTGAAGTTGATGCTACCTTATACCGTCAACTTGTAGGAAAACTTTTGTATCTAACCCATACTTGTCCTGATATTTCCTTTGTTGTTGGTCTTATTGCTCGATTTATGCAAACCCCACGTGAAAGTCATTGGAAAGCAGCTAAAATAATACTTCTTTATGTTTGAGGTACAGTTCAGTTTGGCATTCATTACAGTGTCGAAGCATCTCCTCTATTGGTTGGTTTCACTGATTCCGATTGGGCTGGTGACTCTGATGATCGGAATTCTACTTCCGGTTATGTGTTCACTCTTGGTTCAGGACCTATTACATGGGCTTGCAAGAAACAAGTTTCCATTTCTCTTTCTTCAGCAGAAGAAGAGTATCGTGGGGCCGTAGAAGCTAGTAAGGAAGCCTTGTGGCTTCGTCAAATCCTATCAGAGTTTGCCTTTCAGCAGCAGCATTCGACTACACTTTGGTGTGATAATCAAAGTGCCATTCAACTTTGCAAAGATACAGTTCAGCATCAACGTAGCAAACACATTGAACTACACATGCACTTCATCAGAAAGCTCATTCATGACCATGTTCTTGAAGTGCAATATTGTTCAACAGATGATCAAGTTGCAGACATCTTTACAAAGGCTCTCACAGAGGTGAATATTACTAAACTTCGATTTATGGTTGGAGTTCAGGAAGTTGCCACTAAGGGGGGATAGGCTCTAGTGCCTCCTTCCTTCTCCTATTGTGTCATATTTGTAAATCCTTCAATCCTATCCCAAGTTGTTCTTAAGGGGGGATGTTAGGATATTCCGACACATAGAATAGTTAAGTATAACTTGGTCTAGTATAGTTAGGTAAAGTGTGTTTCTTTACCGTTGTACATTTGTTAACTTACAATCCGACGGTCACGATATGTAGTGATCCGACGGTTCATTCTCTCCTCGGTATTACCGACACTTGATCCGTGGCTTGACACCCGATTGGTCCATGAATTCTATTTAAAGCGCATGGAGGGTCATTTGTAGGTTCACGTGCATGAGAGAAGCTTATGTAAATTTTCATTCTTTTATTAATAAATTTCCTGTAGTAGCCACGTTGGCGCAGGCCGTGGACTGTTTCCCTCTCTGAGGGTTTTAACCACGTCAAAATACTGGTGTATTGATTTGTGATCTATTTGTGAGCAGTGTCCTTTTGGTGTTCTGTCTGAGGAACTTACCCTGTAAATTCCTACAAATTTTTTTACCTTAAATTCATTTTGGAGCCTCCCTGCCGACCATCCTTAGTAGCATGTCTTGCACTGTAAAGCACATCAGCTTCAGCTCTTTCATAGAGTCTTGTCAGCCTATGCCTGCAAGTTTCATCCTCCTCCTTCATAGGTTGCTTTCCAGACTTAGTGTCAGTTGCCGGTTGAGCATCTCCCTCTAGGAATTGCACAATTTTGGAGGGGAAACAACCTTACCTCTAGAAATTGCACAAACCCAACTGGGCTCCAGAATTGTGCAATTCTTCCTGATAGTATTCCTCTCAAAATTTGCACAATTCATCCTAGGACAGCTACTCAGCCTAGAAATTGTGCGATTCTGGGCAGCAGTCACATGCTGCTTCCAAAAATTGTGCAATCCCCCTTGGATAGCGAGCCTAGTAGCTAGAAGAAATTGTGCAAATTAGCCAGGCAGCCTCTTGGGCTGAGAAATTACATAATACAGTTAGACAAGCATCCTTGAGAAAATTATGTAGTCTAACCCTGGACAGTTTCTCAACCCAGAAATTACACAATCCCTCTGGGACAACCATCTCTACTCAGCCCATAAACTGAACAGATTTTCATCTCAGGCTCACAAACCAATTCATGTGCCTTCAGGTTGACCGATTCCCTCCGACACAGAGAAAAACTGACTAGAATGCATGGACTACTTTTCCCAAGGCAGCATGCAAAGGCATGCCTCAATTTAGGGATCTATTTTTAGCAACTAGAGGTTACATGCAAGGATCATTTCAGAAAAGCCTAGTCAAGTGTCTCTTTTCCTAGATTGGTGGCATGCACATCAAAAACTCGATCTTATCAAAACTCATCAACCGCATGTTGTATAGCTCATTCCTCACATCAACCTTGACCCTCTAACATCCCACATTGCATTTAGGATTCATCGGCACATTCAACTCAACTGCTTCAGGGTAAGCCCGCTTTTCATGTTTTGCACTGCATTTCTGTCACTTTTTTTGTTTTGCTTTGTTTGATCATTGTCTACTTGATTTAAGTAAGCGCTTGCTATCATTTTGATGTATGTTAGCTTGTAGAAGCACCATTTTATTTTTTTGTTCATATCACACTCTTGTCACATGCATGGCACTGTTTTTTCACCGACAGTAGCCATTGCAGTGACTCGCTTCACACACATGCATATTTTCCCATTTTTTGAATCTTGCACTCACTATTTTCATGCATGATCATTCACTCTTGTTTACACTCAGTTTCACCATGCATTCAAACTTCTCATGTTTTCAGTCGCTCGTCGGTGGGTCTGAGCTGCCTTGGCCTGGACCGTGCCTTGCTCAGCTAGCACTATGCATTTTCTGAAAGCAACAACTCTGCCTTCCCTCTAGAAATTGTGCAAGTTTGGCCCAGCACTGACCTCCATGCTTGCATTGTGAAATTTTTGGAGGCAGTGTCCTGTTGGGCCGAGAAACTATGCAATGTAGTTTCTTCGTTGCATGTCACTGCTAACTAATGTGCATTGCACAGTTTCAGTCCTCAACAAGCTAAGCTGGACTATGAATTGTGCAGTTCCAATAGTCAATCAGCCTCCCAACAACCCGGACTATGCCTTGCATAGTTTTCACAGTCAGTCTCCCAGCCTCCCAATGAAAATTGTGCAATCTTCACGGACAGTCAGATAGGTATGTTGCTTGTCAGTCCTCCAGTTTGTTTTGGTTTTCGACTAATAGATTTCTTGTCATGAGTGTTGCTATGTCTCCAAGTATTATAGTTTTTCATCTTCTTCTCAGTAGCACAGGTACAATGGCTTCCAAGAGAGCAGAGTCGAAGACACTGTTCGAAACAGAACTAGGGATGCAATCAATCAAGTGTCTATGAACTTGCCTATGCACAAAGACATCAAGTTGTTCATGGAAAAGGATATCAAGATGAATGGAAACAACATCACAGTGAGAAATACCATTAGTAACAACAGAAGACAACACACATGCACGTGAAAAATGACAAAGGAAGGTTGTTGAGAGCATAGAGGTTGAACAAACTTGCAAGTTCAAAGTAGATCTACTGATGACGAAATCATAATTGGAGATTGAGGCTATGAGGTGACAATGCGACATAGATAGTGAAAGGTAGAAAGAGAAATAGAGAAGGAGTTGCATGTGTTGAAGCAACAACTCAAGGAAGAACAAGACTTGCATGACGAGAGGAGTTGCGGCAAGAATAGGTACAACACGAGCCACAACATGCAAAAACTTATGAAACTGCACCCTGTTACATAGAATTTTTTCACTATCCCTGTAATCCTCATTCCAAGATCCTAGAGGACCTCTACAATGACCCTCATGTGTTTTCCCATCACAAAGAAACTCTCATTATGTCCCTATTCATGAGAAGAACATTTCTCTTTTGCATCATTTCCCAAGAGTCTTCCTTTTACCCCAGTTTAGAAGACCGATGCTAATGACCAGTTCCTCCCCTACATCGATCTATAGATTTTAACACTGGGACTAGCGTCGATTAGTGCTACTGAGCCTTGTCTCAGTCACACTGATCCTCTTTTGACAAGTTTTTTAAATATGGAGTCGAAGCTTCCAGGTCTAGAAGCTTCGTAATGGAAGTCTGGTAAATGGTTGCACTGGATGGAGCCAAGGAAGTCAGTTTTTGTTCCTTTCCCCTATTAGGATGGAACAAACCCAGGAGATAAGTCCTCTTCCATGTTAAGAGGAACCATCTCTCCTCCATCAAAGCTATATAAGCCCCTCCTTTCCCAAGCTGAACTAGTTTTTTGGGATGTAGTTTCAGTCTTAGTATATTTGGAGCTTGAAGAATCAGCAAGACATCTAGATCTTGCAGCTCTCTAGTTTATGTTTGAGGGAGAATAATGTGTTTTGTTTTGTTTGAGACTAAGGGAAAAAACCTTAAAACTTCCATTGTTGGGGATATCCATGAGATGCTAGCAGAAGTGTGGGAACCCAGACACGTCGAAGGAGACCAACAATGTCAAGGCATTGGTTGTAATTTCTTTCTGAACTTATATGAATACAACTATTGACTGATTTCCTACATTGAGGTTTTATCTTACATTTGATGGATTAATGTTCCTTGACCTATTAAGTAGGCTAAATGCAATTTGTATGCTATCACGTTTGTTGTTTTCGTTTGTTTGCTTGTTTTAGGTATTTGAAGGAAGGAAATGAAAAGTAGCTGGAGTAAGGAAGCAGGGTCATCACAAAGTGGAATAGCATTCTAAGAGGTAGGGTCTCTTATTTAATTCTAGCTTAAGGAAGATTTCCATAGATTGCTTGTTTGTAGCTAGACCCGCTCTCTTAGGCTAGAGGAATTGTTTGTGTCTGCACTAAGAATTTACCTGTACCACAAATTGGCGTCTCTCCTGGGGACCCAATCCTTCTATTTGATTGATTGTAATTTCATTGTTTTGTGTGAAATTCTCTAGTATAACCATTTCCATTTAGTTTTCTCTACTTTGCCTCGTTTACTACATTGAGTCTGAAATTTAGAATGGCAAGCCTGGTTTTAGCCTTCGAATTTTTTTATTTTTTTTCCTTGAATCCTCTATCAGCACTTTTATTTTTCTGACAGTCGTGCCTACTCCCTTCTGGTGCTCGTTGTAAGTTAGGTAGTCACACCAATTCCTATAGGTGAAGATCAGTAATTCTCATAGATCATAACTAGTGTGTCTTGCCCTCTTGATTTCTGCCTCTTAGCTTGTTTTCACTGTGTTCTCCCTGACTGGAAAGCTTCATTGGCTTGGATTATGTGCTTGTTTGGTTTTCATTTTCTTCACTTTGTTTCTTGAGTCCTTGGATGGTTTGTATCCATAGGGCATCTAGGTCATCATCCATTCACCTGTTTGTGTGCTCAGCAAGTCAAGTTGTTAGTTAAGTTGCTCCTTGCATTTTGTTTTTAGTCCTTTTCTTGCTTTGATTTCCATTTAACAAGTTTGAAAAGTTTCATTTGTTGATTAAGCGTCTCTTTTTGGGAATATATCACATTGCCCATATTCTTCTTGATTGAATTTTTGCATTATTGGTTTGGAAGGAATTCTATTTTCATGCTTTCCATTTGATTGATGTTCATTGTTTTTAAAAAATTTCATTGAAGTGTTTGTGAAAGATTCATTTTATCATTCCATTGCAAAATACAGAATTCTAGTTTGCTGAATCAATATGTTACATTAGCTAGCATCATTGAAGACTAGACTGACATCATCATTTGTATTTGAAAAGAAATGAATTCTCTTTACTGTTAAAAGGACTAATTGAAGTGCATTTGATAGGAAGATTCAGTGCATTTAGGAGATTTATTAGAGAAATATTTCATTCTTTGATTGTTGCATTGATTTTGTGTTCCCTATCTCTCAATTAGTGTTAAAGTTCATCGAAGACAAATATCTCTTTTCTCATATAGCTGCATGTAGGAGTTTTGTCAGATGACAGTGGTAGGGCCTTGTAATTGAAACCTAATTCAATATCAACAGTTAAAATTCATTGAATTAACCTAAGGAAGCATTGAAACTTAAAGCTCACATTTAGTGGTCTAGGCTAGAGATGTGTTCTAGTGTCTTTAAACCTAGCAGTTGTTGTTCGCTTCGGCATTAGACATCGCTAGTATGGACTTGTGATCCCTGTACCATTGCGTATATAGAGGGAGACGCCTATAGGTTGCAATCCTTTATCCATTGGAAGCCAAGTATGCTGCCTTGTAAACGTGATACACCAAAGACAGTATTTGGGGATATTGCCTGCCCGTACTTCTCAATTCGCCGAGAGGTATTCTGCAGTTCACGATTACTTGGTAATCCCTTTTGCCTAGATTATCCTCAGTAGTAATTTTGGTTTTTTTTTATTCTTCAAATTTAAAAGATCATTGCGCACTTGTCCTTTCGAGCTCATTAACTTTGAAAGCGACTAGAGTCACCTTTTGCCCTTTTCTCGACTCTTAAAACATGAAAAGGAAAAGTTTTGTTTTAGTGTTCTAAAATTAACTTCCCACGAAATATTTCTAGTTAAAGTTATATTCCTTAGTAATTCCTTCGGGTCGATTCCAATGGAAACATTTCCAGAATCTACCAGTGAAGGATTCCCCTCGGATGGGAATCCTGTTCCTTTTCCTTCTTCTGGAAACACTGGTGCTCCTTATATGGCGACGTTGTCCCTTCTTGCGTTAACCATTGGTCTACCTGTCTGGTTGTTTTCGACCTCGGTCGTCCCAAGCGTCCCGGCTCCTATCCAAATGTCTCCTTCATTCGAATCACGTCACGATGATTCTAAGGTTGACCCCTTGCCTTCTTCCCCCATTTCTTCACCCTCCTCTTCTAGTTCACCCGGTGAAAGTTTAAAATATAGTAACCAAGAGGCTAAGAAGAATAAGAAGAAGGAGATGAAGAAGAAGAAGTCAGATAAGCAAGAGGCCAACCGTGCAACTATTTTTGTAAATGCACTTCCTGTCGACAAATCTTCCAATCCTCCACAGAAGGTCAGATTCCCTTGCAAGCTATGTAAGGGTGACCATGTCCTTCAAGGCTATGCTGGCATTCCCAGAGTCTTAGAGATATGGTCTCAAAATCAGGATCAACCATCCCCATCAACCTCTGGAGATCATGTCAATGATGCGCCCTCAGTTAGCAATGGTAAGAAGAAAGGGAAGATTAGATTCCCCTGTAGGTTATGTGAATAAGATCATCTTCTTCACCTTTGTCCTCTTATGGATAAAGCTTCCAAAGTTTTGGAAAACCTTGCAGCTCCTCAACCCCAACTTCCTTTTGGTTCTCAGAGGCTTTCTTCTAACCCTCTCCCAGTTGGTAAAGAGATTGGCTTGGATTCATATCTTTATCGTCCTGCTCTTCCTTAGCAAGACCCTCTTATGTCTATTCCTGACCAACCATTGGTTGAAAAGAGTGTCTACTTTGTTCCACCGCCAATTTCTCACTCTGTTCTAGAAGAGAGTGATGATCATGCTGCTCATGTTCTTCTCATCTCCTCAAATTCTCATGAATCGCAGAGTGACCCTCCCATCCCAGTTGTTCAGGAGAGTCCTTATCCTATTCCTACAAAGGATGGGGGAAATCATATGATACCCCCACCGAGTAGTTTTGTCGTCTCTTTCGATTGGAGTCCATTGGCAGCTTTTTGCCTTCCATCTTATGTGCCTTTCTAGATTACAATACAAGCCTATAATATGGTAGTACATGTCACTATATTAGATGAAGGAACATCTGTTAGCATCATGTCTTCATCTACTTGGCAAGCTTTGGGTTCCCCACAGCTTGTGCCTGTCACTTAGAATCTGTTGTCTTTCAACAAAGGAACCAGTCAACCCTTAGGGGTCCTTCCAAAGTTCCCCATTACTTTGGGAGGAAATACCGTCTATATAGATGTGATGGTAGTCCAAGGCCCATTAGATTTAAATATTCTCCTTGGATGCGACTATGTTTATGTCATGGGAGCTCTTACTTTTTCACTTTTCCATGTGGTTTGTTTTCCGCATGAAGGGAGAATAGTGACCATTGATCAATTATCGTTCATTGGTCACCAGGTGCCTCATTTGCAACCATCATCGCCTATCGACTCTTGTTTTCAACCAATACCTTCCCCGCCATAAGTGAACTATGTGGCTACCTGTTCCATCTCTGTGCCTGTTGATGATTACATAGATGGTATAGTACATTATGTACTGGGGGCTTTGGAACCCGATCTATATTTGGTACCAAATGACATGTATTCCTCCTGGAGCGTGTTTCTTCCATCTAGTGAAGACCTCTTGGGAGACACATTCTCATATGGTTCACGAACAAATGTGTGAGAATAGTTCCTTGTCCTGTGTCAAGCTCATTAAAAAATGAAACAAGGGTCATGAGGATAGTTCTTGGTCTTGTGTCAACCTTATTAAAAATGAAACAAAGGGTGTGAGCATAGTTCTTTGTCTTGTGTCAAGCTCATTAAAAAATGAAATAAGGGTCTCAAGGATAGTTCTTTTACTGCGTCAACCTCATTAAAAAATGAAGAAAATTCCTTTTCCAAATCGATTCTTTGACTAAGATCTCGTAAAATCCCAGTTGAGTCTTTCCAAGATCTCGAAAGTGAACCTTCATTCCAACCACCTAGTTGACTGAAATGAAGCTTGGGGGGCATGTACCTCGATTGAGTCATTATGCTAGGGGCATGAAAACTTATAGCAAGCATAGCTTTTCATTTAAAACTTGTGTAAACATGAAACCAAATCCAAGCAGAGTTATCCATGGTTCAAGCTTGTGTAAAAATGAACCCATGCCCAATTTACATCTCGTGATTGTCGTTTTTATCAACTAATTTCTGCTTGATGAGCCTTGGATGTTTCATTCCATCGCCACCATCTCTTTGGCGGATCATATGCTTTCACTTGGTTTTTTTTCCTTTCCTGAGGGACCACAATAATGAGTGGTTTTATTAGCCAACCCCTTGACCATTACATGTTTTGAGAAGTTCCACCATTGTCAGAACCAGTTGCTACCCTTTATACCACTCATTCCTCCAGGACGAGTCACCTTTAAGCTACTTTCTGACTCATAAAAGATGAAAAGATTGCTGATTATTTTTTCCCTTTTTGACTTCTTAAAGAGAAAAAACAAACAAGGGGTCTTCTTTTAGCTCTTTTCCGACTCTTAAAACATGAAAATATTACCAAGCTCTTATCGTTTTTTAACTCGTTAAAGGATGCAAAATGTCATTTACCCAATATACGTTTACCCCTTTTTTCGGGCTGGGATAAATTATTTATGAAAAAGGTACTCCTTAACTGAAATGGTCAAGCAGTTCTCTCAGGTATTATTTTCTACTTTTTCGGGCTCGAGAGACACAAATGTACGAAAATAGGCCATGCAGAGTTTTCTTTAACGTGTCTTTTCCAAACTCTCTAAACATGAAAAAGATACCAAGTTACACCTTTGTCGAACTCGTTAAAACATTAAACGACATCGGATTCGTCACCATGATGAACATGAGCTTCTGCTTCATAGGGTTCATTAATATTACTAGATCGGATTCATCTGAAGGATGGACTTATATTAAAAACATATGTTATCCCTATCAAGCTTGTGTAAAAATAACTAGGGTACTCACCATAAATGGTGAGTGAAAATTGGAAGTATTTCATCAGTTGTATTCACTTGAGACAGCCTGTCGCTCTTGAACATTGACACTCATCTGTTCTTCGTGTCGGGTTTTGGGACATCCTCACTTTGTCACTTGCCTCCTTGGGTTTTGGGTTATCCATTTTAAACCTCTCATATGATCTCTGCCACGTCACCATGGCCTTTGATCCTATGATGTCAAATGTTGCCAAACTCTAGAGTCATGTCATCCATATGTTTAAGAGAAGTTTTTCTAGCTGTAAATTATCTGATCATTTTGGATTACTTTCATTCATTGTGTTCCCATTTTGTGTCGATAATGAAGGATTCATTATGATCTTCCTTCAGTGGATCGCTTCTTGTCGACTTCAACTCATTATCTAGGAAGTTGATCTATAAACTCCTTTCCAGTACCTTAGAGCTTGCATGCTTCAATGGCAAGTTCTTCGCAGTTGACAACAAGTTTTCATCATTGGCCTTCGATCGAATGAATTCATGGGTGTTCGACCTCAGTTCCTTATTCATACCCCGTGAATTGTGTTGTTGGTACCTTGAAAGCCATTGTCATTATTGGCGGTTCCTCTCATGCTTGTTAATGGTTCACATCATTGACGAGTAATCAAGCAACTTTTTAACATATTCGACTTCAACACATTTATTCACATGTCGAAATTTGTGCTTTGATCGGGTTGTCTTGGAGCGCAAGACCCTGGGCTTACATTAGAAAAGTCCAAGTTACAAGGAATAATGAGTCATTCATGATTATATAAATGATTCTTTAGATGGATGGTTGCACCCATGCTATGGATCTATTTCATATGATCCCTCCAGTTGGATGGTTGCGTCCATGTTGAAGATCCATGCACATTATGCTTTTCTTAATGGATAGTTGTTCCTATACCATGGATTCATGTATTGTTATATGCCTCTGATGTTTATTAGGTATGGCTATCAGATTTCAGATATGAACAAGTATTCTTGCCTACAGGTTTTCCGACGACAGACTCTGGTTCCCCACATCTACTTGTAAAGCATTTCACCCCTCACTCTAGTTCGGCCTTCATGCTTTAGGGGGCATCTGTTACACAACATTTTTTCACTATCCTTGTACTCTCCATTCCACTATCTTGGAGGACCTCTACAGTGACCCTCATGTGTTTTCCCATCATGAAGAAACTCCCATTATGTCCCTATTCATGAGATTTCCCTTTTGCATCATTTCCCAAGAATCTTCCTTTTATCCCAGTTCACAAGATTGACGCTAATGACTACTTCATCCCCCGCATTGATCTACAGATTTTAACACTTGGACTAGCACTGATTAGCAATATTGAGCCCTGTCTCAGTGGTGTTGATCCTCTTTTAGCAAGTTTTCTAAATATGGAGTCGAAGCTTCCAGGTCTGGAAGCTTCGTAACGGAAGTCCGGTAAATGTTTAGGCTGGATGGAACTAAAGAAGTCAGTTTGGATTCCTTTCCCATCATAAGAGGAACCATCTCCCCTCCATCATAGCTATATAAGCCCCTCCTTTCCCAAACTGAACTAGCTTTTTGGGATATAGTTTCAGTCTTAGTATTTTTGGAGCTTGAATAATCAGCAAGACATCTATAGCTTGTATCTCTCTAGTTTATGTTTGAGGGAGAATACTGTGTTTGGTTTGGTTTGAGACTAAAGGGAATAAGCCTTAAAACTTCCATTGTTGGGGCTATCCATGAGATGCTAGCAGAAGTGTGGGAACCTGGATACATCGAGGGAGACCAACAACGTCAAGGAATCGATTGTAATCTCTTTATGAACTTATATGAATACAACTATTGATCGATTTCCTGCATTAAGGTGTGATCTTACATTTCATGGCTTCATGTTCCTTCACAAGTTAAGTAGGTTGAATGTAATTCATATGCTATCACATTTGTTGTTGTTGTTGTTTTTCCTGTTTCAGGTATTCAAAGGAAGGAAACGAAAAGTAGCTAGAGTAAGGAAGCATAATCATCACTAAGCGGAAGATCATTCTAAGAGGTAGGCTCTCTTATTTGATTCTAGCTTAAGGAAGTTTTCCATAGATTATTTGTTTATGGCTAGACTCACTCTCTCGAGCTAGAGGAATTGTTTGTGTCTGCACTGAGAATTTACCTATACCACACACACATTCAAGTTATAGATCCAATCAGCAGTCGAGACGGAGTAGACAAGGTGAGGAGTTTTTTCGATCACATGTAAGGGTATTGAGGAGCACGAATGTCATTATCCACATGCATGCGATCCCACCCATTTGGCATGCTCATCGAGGAAAAGACAAGAAGCAAGTCTCACTGGAGCTAAACATGTATTTTGACAAGTTGATGCATACAGACACCAACTCATGCTTGGAGATCAACACAGACATTATGCATCAATATGTTGCTGGTCAAATTGCGCTCAAGATGGTGATGCACACATTGTCAGATGAGTTGGATAGAGGATCCATATCAGTGTACCCACATGCAATGGAGGTAAGAGTTTGCTTTCAACAATATGTCACCACTGAGCACACAGAAACCATCACAGATGACCAACCTTGGCATCAGTTCACCACCATTGACCATCATGAGGATGTCAAAGAGTTGGTCTCACCACAATGGTCTGAGTGTTAGTCATGTCTTGCATAGCTTGCTCAAGCCATCTTGTCTCACATGGGTACATGTCCAGATTGTATGTAATGTTTTGTCCAGTGGAAGTTCAGGTGTCGATACTTGAACGTAACAATCATGTATTAGGTGAAGAGTCATGAGGGTATATGAAAAGTCACAAAGGGGAATGTCAAGGGTGTTACCAAGAAATCTAGTGTCCACTCAGAGCTACTAGTCCCATTAAGACTGGTACCTATCTTAGAAACAAACAAACTAAAGCTACTTTCGATTTCCTTTATGAGAAGTAGATAAGAGGGGAATGAAGGACACCAACCTCAGTCTTGTGCTTGGTTCCTCTCCCTTCTAATAGATCTTTCCTGCTCCTTCTTCGCTTACCCAGCTTCAAAGAGCACCTGTGGAATCAAAGCAGCATAATACTATCAAAGAACAGAGATCTACAATCATAAACAATATATGACCAAATATATATTGACCACACAAATGCATATATTATCTAACATACAAGAATGTGGAGGAAAACTTGAATAGCTTTATTAATATCAAGAATAGCAAAGAAGATTACAACCAACTATTCTGACCCATCGTCATCCTCCCAGCATGAAATCCCTTCTTCACCTCATGAAAAGCTTAGATCGCCCAACACTATGATATTGCACCAGCAAACCGATAGCACTTCCTTACAAGATACAAGATTCTAGCCTCTGGATCTCTGTGATGAGGGATCCATATATAGATGTTTGTGGGGGTCCAGATGGCACCAAGAATTGTGGGGATATAGGTGACAACACCAAATCCGGGTCACCCCGGAAATACTCTTCAGTTGCATTCCTTCCTCTTTGAATTCTGAGCATGTTTCCCTGCTTTACTAAGCCCCTGGGGTTTGAACAATTAGCCCTGGCCCCATCACACCCTTCCTATATCGAAAGGTGCGATGCATACTAGACTGGTCACTGGCCAGTTAGTATGCATCGCTCCCAGTACACCGCTGGGGTGCGATGGGTGCAAGGAGGGAAACTTTTGCACTATTTTCTCATGGAATTTTTGCCTGTTTTTTGCCAAATCAAGACCCTGACTCTTCTCTTGTTTGTTTTTAGAGATTCATCAGAGAAAAATGGTTATTACATGGCAAGAACGTGAGCATGAAGAAGAGGACATGGTTGCCTTACATGATCCAGGTACGGTAACTGCATTGCGGAACTGCAGCCTGCTCAAGTTTTTCCACATCTCTAGCATGAGGCAAAAAATCAACTTGTTGCAATATTTCCTCGATGCATGGGATCCTACCAACCAGGTGTTCCAAATCAAAGGCAAATCCATCCCTTTGACTGTCGTGGACATCTACATTCTGACTGGTTTATCGAGGCATGGCGCCCCTCTTTCCCTTTCAGGTTCCGCTCGTGGGTGCGAATCCGTGAAAGATTATATTCGCCGATACTGCAAAGAGGGATCTCAACTGAGTAGGGATGACAAGATCAACATCCAAGATGTCACTGGCCGGTCCTTGAGGACCATTATATTCACTTTTGCTAGACTGGCTGGTAGTGCGGCTCTTCACGTGGCTAATACGTCTTATATGAAGTATGCCTTGGAATGCCTCGAACTGAAGGTGTTCAACTGGTGTGATGCAGTACTCCCTATGATGAAAGAAAAACAGACCAAGGTGAAAAGCGAAAGAATTTTGGCTATGGTTCTATTTTGACCGCTTTTGCCTTGGAAAAGATCCCACTGATGCAACCGCAACACATCTCACTTGGTTTACCTCCACCGACTGAGCCACGGATGCTGAGATGGGTTGACCTCATGGCCCGACATGCTGGTCAGTCCAAGATTTCTTTCTCTGACACCTTCTTCGAGTGGTTCAACTGCCAGGAGATGGCTTATGCCGAGTGTCCATATGCCGGTATGGATTTCCGGGGTGACCCGGATTTGGTGCTGTCAGTTGGTGAGAAGTGGGGTGCTATAGGTAAATTCTCTTACCATATATCTGTTTATTGTTTTCATAATGTTCTTATGCTTTCTTTGACCAAGACTAATCAAAACTCATGTGTTCATGCAGACATTGGACCAGTTCGACCAACAGTATGCCTGAGAGCACCAGCTGCCGCTCCAGCAGGAGAGGTTGTAGGGAGGGCCATCCGTTGTGACCTTGATGTGGTCGAGAGTCTTTCAGCATTGCAGGATCAGGTCAAGGGTCTCACTCTTGGTATTCCATATGTGAGGACCGACAAGCTGCCTCTGAGGTTGCAGCGACATACTACTGGTGTGCCGAGTCGATGGAATAGGATTTTATGCATGATTGCACAGGCAGTGACTTGTTATCACCAGCATCATTAGACTAGGGTGCCCCCTAGCATTTTGAGTTTCGGGATCATTTGACCGATTTTGTCTTGGTTACAGAACATTATATGTAAACCATAAATAGTTATATATCTATATATATATATATATATATATATATATATATATATATATATATAGAGAGAGAGAGAGAGAGAGAGAGATAGATATATATATATATATATATATATATATTATTTTTTTTTTTTTTTTTTTTTTTTTTTTTTTTTTTTTTTCGTTTCTTTCAGAGCCTTATTTTGGTTAAGTTACATGATCCTAATGCAAATATTGATGCAATGATTCTTTTTATAAATGGCACAAATGTCTATCTAACACATAATTTTCCAATGAGTCTGTTAATGTGTTTTAATTTATGGAAATATGTTTATATTGAATAGAATAAAATTTTCTTTCCAAAATTCTGACCCTTAGGAACATGTGATATATGGCTGAATTTCGTACAGAGTAGATACCAGTGAGTTGTGAGTCTAGCCTGACGAATAGTCGGCGTATGCCATGTGTGATGGGATCAGAGAGGAGTTCTATCAATGCGTTGTATTCAGCGATATTGTTCATTGATAGACCAATACATACCCCTCTAAAACTCACTAACTCGCTTCTGGGATCGAAGATGACCCAGGCCATAGAAGATAGGTTCCGTGAACTACGACTCACTCTATCGGCATATCCAACAAATGGTTCCAATATGTTCGACATCTGCAACAAATGAAAAATCTGGATTACCTAATCAAAGCAATTACCCTTAGTGAAAAAAAAAATGAAACAAAAGCATAGGGGTTACTATGCTGAGTTAAGCTTAGTAACGCTTGAGGTACAACCCGTTGCGAGGTTGCGCCGGTGGAATCCGATCATAATCCACCAACTCGTAGGTTGATTTTGCTAATACACACTTAAAAATATAGGGACCCATCCATAAAGACTTGAACTTACCTGCTCCCAACTTATCGGACTCCTAGTCGTAAAGCAAGACTAGGTCACCTTCTAAGAGAACACGAGGTTTGACATTTTTGTCGAACTGCGTTTTGAATTGTTTCTTATGGGCTTCATTAGCTGAAGCGGCATCACAATGGGTTTCATCCAATTGGATTAATTCCAAGAAATGAGCCTCTTCTTCTGAATTTCCGGGGAGAAGGTCGACCGCGAGCTTGAAGGACGAGATTTCACACTAAACTGGTAAGATCGCTTCTAGGCCATACACTAGTTGAAAAGGTGTAAACCCAGTCGCATTCCTTACTGATGTCTGGTATGCCCACAAGGCCGAGTACAGGATCAGGTACCAAGATCAGGTACCAACTCTGTTTATGGACTCGAATCACCCTTTGCAGCATGCGCTTCAGAACTTTGTTGATTGCCTCAGCTTGTCCGTTAGCTTACGGATAATATAGAGTAGAGATGTCGTGGGACAGTCCTAATTTGGCAGTCAACTCAACCATCATGTGATTGTGAAAATGTGATCCATGATCTGTGACTATGGCCTGTGGAACGCTGAATCTGGAGACTACATGATTGAAAAAGAAGAGGGTAGTCGTTTTGTCGTTGTTGTTTAATGTAGGCATCACCTCAGCCCATTTGGTAAAATAGTCTACTGCGACTATGATATACCCATGCCCCCCGACCGAGGTGGGGTTACATTTCATGAAATCTGTGCCCCATTTGGTGAATGGCCCAACAGCAACTACTGGTTGTAGAGGTGCGGGTGGTCTTCTGGTTTTGGGATTGAATATTTGACAAGCATGGCAACTTCTGACTGCGGTTATGCAATCTTTGAACATTGTTGGCCAGAAGTATCCTGCTCATAAAATCTTTTGAGCTATAGCATAACCAGATTGATGCCTCCCACACGCACCTGAATGACAATCATTTAGGAATTTTTTTGCCTCCTCATGGGTGAGGCACCTCCGCAAAACTGTATCGATACCATGACGGTAAAGCGTATCACCGACGATCACGTAGTCTTTTGCTTGGCATCAAATGCATCGTTGTTTCGAGCGTGAGGTATTAGACTTATATGTTTGGGTTTGGAGATAGATTATTATATCTCCATACCACGAATCGCTTGAAGATATTAGAGACAAAGATTCATCAATGATTGCTTCTTCAGATGTTGCATCGTTGGACAATGATGGGGTTGCAACTGTCACGAGAATATATAAGTCATGGGGTTGCAATCTGCTAAAATGGTAGTTTTTCCGAAGAGGACATAGTGTCGAAATCTCTGTATCGCTTGAACAGTTGCGAGAGCTAGCTTTTCAACATAGGATTACTTCTTTTCTATATCATTTAAGTTTTGGGTTAAATAATATATCGGATGTTCAATTCCATCGTCTTCTTGAACTAAAACCATTGCTATGGTCATATCTGCTGCAGCTAGATACATGTTAAAGTCCTTTTGATAATCAGGAGCATATATTAATGATGCTTTTATTAGGGATTCCTTTAAAGCATCAAAGGAAGCTTGCGCAACCTGATCCCGAATGAAGGGTACCTCTTTTTTCAACAGATGAGTATAACCTTTAGTGAGTTCGGCCTAATTGGGAATGAACCTCCTCAGAAATTTTGCTTTCCATTGGATTTTCTGAATCTGAAGAAAATTTGAAGGTGGAGGCAAATCAATGATTGCCTGAACCTTACATGGGTCGAGATGAATCCCATATTTTGAGACCAAAAAGCCAAGTAAATGACCATAACTGACACAAAACACACATTTGTGCGGATTGAGTCGTATCTTGTAGTGTCGGTGACAGAAATATCACTCTCAAATGATGTAGATGATCTGTTCACTTTCGCAAATGAGCCAAAAGATTATCGAGATATGGTTGAGCAATGTTCTTGATGTCATGGAAAGCATAATTCATTGCTCTCTGAAATGTTGCCCCCACATTCTTTAAACCAAAGGGTTGCTTGCGATATGCGAATGTGCCCCACAGACAAATAAATGCAATCTTTGATTGGTCCTGTGGGCGAATATTTATTTGATTGTACCCAGAAAATCCATCCATAAACGAAAAGATTTCACATCCAGCGCACTCATCAATTATCTGGTCAATGAAAGGTGTAGGGTAGTTGTCTTTTGGACAAGCTTGATTTACATCCCTGTAATCGACGCACACTCTAATTTTTCCCTATTTTTCATTACAGGAACAATATTCGATACCCAATCGGTTAGAGGAACCGAGTAAATAAAACCAGCATCGAGGAGTTTTTCAACTTTCGCCTTGATGGCAGTGGCTTTCTTGGGGTGCACCTGCTAGAGCCGTTGTCGTACCGGTTTGACATCTAGATACATCTTAATTTCGTGTTCAACTATGCTCTAATCACTGCCTAGCATTTCATCATATGACCAAGCAAAGACATCTCTAAACTCGCGAAAAAGAGCATAATATACTTCCAGTTCTAAAGGAGAACAAGATTTTCCGACATGAATATTCTCTACAACATTTGTTTTGGTCGAGATATTTATGGCGATGGTTTCTTCAATATTGGACAGGTTTTGCTCGGAATCCGCCGTATTTACAGTATTTGACAGAAATTCAAAAACTGAGGGATGATCAAGGTCACTGGAACTATCCTCCTTACAATCCAAAAGATGGGAATGATGGTGGTAATCTTCCCATGGTGCCCCGTCAATCATCATTGACTGAACAATTCCTCCGTCTGTAGAATGTACTTGCGACCAAGGATCTGAAGGGGTGCCATATTTCTTAGACCTATCTATCCACATGCTTGATGAGCGTTGATTCAAGTTTTCCTCCCATGCTGAAAACATTGATTACTACAATATTTCTATTGGGCTTGGAGGCAATACCTGGGGATGATCCAAGTTAATATCGTTTTCGGATATCTTTCGAATAGAAGATATCATATTGCAAGTTCCCACCATTTCCACTACCGCCAGATTTTTTGGAGGTGGTAGGGAAAAAGTCCCCATTAATGTAGGGTCTTTTAGTAGGCCTACTTTGATATTTTGAAGATCATGAGGGCTTCCATGGATCATTGGAATGCTTCCCGTAACTTGTGAACTATTGGGGAGAAATGTTTGTTGGTCGATGACCATAATTCCTCCTTGGAAGGGAAATGAAACCTTCCTGAAGTACGTTGACACAACAGCAGCCATAGCTAGTAGGATGTTGTAATCGAGGTTTCCGTCGATAACTTCAACATCAATTTCTACTATTTTCCCCCCCAGTTCGACTTGCAAGTTACTTAATATCCCATATGGGGTGTACGTTCGTCCATCAAATGCTTTTAATGTCATCGACGATCTCGAAAAGGGTTGAGACCCTAATGCTTTCCAGCAACTCATTGACATAATACATGTAGATGCCCCCTCATCAATAATTGTTCGATGAACATTTTTGTTGAGGGATTTCACTTGAATAAGGAAAGCTATTTGAGCTAGTAACTGAGGGTCATATCCTTTGTGATTAAAGGACACAAGCTTGGAATCCGTTAGGTCAATCACACCTATTGCTGATAATAAAGCTTGCTTTTGGGAGGGGCAATTTTGCAATACATCAAGTTTCGACATAGCAGACGGAGATTAGGCCAGATCCTCCAGTATATTATAATGCTGTGCTACTCTAGCACAAGGATTAAATGTCGATTTGTGTACTACTCCCTTTGGCAGTTTTATCGTTAGTTCAGGAGTGATGCGTGGCACAACTTCGGTTGAAGTTGTTGTCAAACTACTAGGTTGATCATTATCCTTATTGTTCGACATCTGTGGATTTCCGTAATCTTTATTCCTTGTCAATATCAAAGCATCATTTAGCTACTTCGAGACAGACAACATTAGCACTTGGGATGAGGAAGCATTGTCTCTAGCAACCATATTTGTTTCTAGGTTTGGAAACGAATCAATCAATACTGCCGAGGTTTTTGAACTCTTGAAGAATTTTCTAAGCTCAGCTTTATATGGACAATCTTTCGTCCAATGATCCTCATCACATATAAAGCATGGATGACCTAGTTTCCTATCTCCAGAAGGGTTTGCAGAAGATTTTTCAGCAGACGACTCCTCCTGTTTCTTCTTCTTCCCTTTCTTTTTCTTCTTGCCTCTTGGTTGCTCGGGTTCTTTGCCTTTGTCAGTCTACACGTTATTTACTTCCAAGGCAAGAAGTTCTTCATTTGAATTTTGACTTGAAACCGTACGAGCCTTCTTTGATGTAGCCTTGACTGTTTTCATGCTAGTCATACCTATCACGCCATCATCTGCATGAGAGTCTTTGTTTGATTTAGGAGGGGGACGAATGGAAAATTCTAGTCTAGGAGCATCAGGGATTTTATCGTAGAGCGTGCTAGACTGAGTATAAATCAAGTCTAGATATTGTGCACGAGCAATAACTTACTCTTCAGTGACGACTCCTCCCTTTGCCACATCTTGTGTAATAGAAGGTAACAATGACTTAATAAATCATTTAGCCAACAGCTGATCAGGAACATATGTTTTTACCATTCTATGACGAGGTCGCCACTCATGAATATGATCGGATATGTGAGTGGCCATCGTTTGTTTGAAATTGGTAAGAAGCTCTATTCCCATTTCATACCTTATGGGTAACTGAAAATGGGTTAAAAAGGTTGTGGCTAGGGTATTGAAGCTATCAAACAAAGCTCTAGGAAATTTGATATACCATTTTGCTGCCTGAACTGTTAATGTTCGCTGAAAGAGGTGAAGCCTAATCGAATCATCGTTGAGAGTGTTTGATGAACTCCATAAATGAAAGGTCATCACATGATTCGACGGGTCTTCACCTGGATTTCCATTAAATTTAGGAATATCTGACAGAAGTTTATGCGGAATATCCAGCTACCAAGGGGCGTAAGTAATTGGATCGTTCGTTAGTCGATTTAGATCCAGTAACTCTAAAGTCGCCATGAAAGGCAACTGTTGATTCAGGCTCAATGAAGCATACCTAGGATAAGATGGAACTGCCTCAGCAGTTGGCCTTTGCATACCAGCATAATGCATTTGATGTTGGTAACTTTGGTAAGTTTGATGGGTATGACCATTATTATATGATTGATGTTGACCGTTTTAAATATACGGCTGCCCATAACTTGCAAAGACTTTTTGCTCAGATCCTTGGTAAGATTGTTGGAATTGCAATTGTTGGTAGTGTACCAGCCATGGTTGTGAAGCCATGAGTTGTTTCCCAGTACTGACTGCTTGACCAAGATGAGGGGTAATGGTCCCTGTTTGAACCTGGGTCATTCCACTAATCGGTGGTTGTGGTTGTGTTGCAGGGGCAAGAGGTTGTTGTATTACGACCTGAGAAACCTGAGGTTGGCATACAACAAGCAACACTTGTACTTGCAACACTGTCAAAATAGCTGGTGTAGTGGGGATATTGGACACAGGTAAACTTTGTTGCATTGAGTATACAACTCTTGGTTGTTGAGGTGGCAGTGGCACCCAATCGCTAGATGTAATTCCAGCATACCCTGAATTCTATTGTGAACTCTCGTATGGTTTTTCTCCCGGGGGAGACAATGAAAGGGTGTACTGCCCTCCATACGGCGGTAACCCAGTGCTCAAAGGGATGATTTTCCTTTAGGGACCGGATTGCCCAAATTGACACTGCGAAGGATCAATTTGTTGAGACTCAACATAAGAGATTCCAGATATTATTTTGGATGAACAAACGAGAACAGTCCATATTGTCAAAACAGCCCCTAAATGGACTCCATCAAGCGATTGAGAGCTAGTTGGGACAGATGGTACACTGACGAACATTGTCGGAGTAGCAACAGGAAGCTCTGACGCTACTGTGTTGGATGACATAGTCCTAGATGTCAATAGTTTTTCAGACATATTTAGTGTATCCAAAAGATTCCTCAGTGATTCTTCAAGAACTTCTGATGGTGGGAGACTAACTTCTGACGAAGAAGGATATAGGGTGATCTCACCTCCAAATTGCGATGGAGTGTTAGATGGAGGATCCTCAGCAATCTCTTCTATGGCAATCAATCCAGGTGGAAGAGGTAGACCATCCGGTCCGTAAAATATTTTTGGTGCCGAAGAAGGTATAGGTTCTGCAGCGACTAATGTTTAGGGAGTAAACCTTCTGAATCAGCTGTAGATGGAGCCGGTTCGGGAATAGAAGTGTTTACTGTCACACTAGGATCAGTTCTAATGTCCTCTTATGGCTGCGAAACTTCTTCTGCAAAGGCAGGAATACCATAAATGCTTGGAGTAACCGGAGTCCCTGAGGATGTTGGAATAGAGGCTGCAATAAAACAAGGGGACTTAGACCTGGTTAAACGAGTTCGCTTTGTCTGGAGTGGTTTCGTTTCCGGAGTCAAAGGCGGTTGACTCATTAATCTCCTCAAATGATGGGGTTTCGATTGAATTTCTTCCATGATTACGGATTACTCGATCAACTCAAAATAAAGGGGAAAATGATTCCGAATTAAATGAATTTTAGACGCTTTGACACAACTTGTTTTTTCAATTTTTAAGAGTCGATAAAAAACAAAAGATGACTCTAGTAGCCTTCGATTTTTAATGACCATAAGGTGACAAGTGCTCAGATGGACCTTTTCCTTTAAGGAGTCTAAAATGGAACGAAAGAGACTACTCTAGAAATCTAGACAGGGGAATTACCAAACCAATCGCAAAACTGCAGAATACTTTTTACGATACGGCAATCAATCTTCCCGAATGCTGTTTTCAGTGCATTGTGATTGATAAGGCAGCAGACACAGCTTCCTAAGGATAAAGGATATAGCCTATTGTGGTCTCCCAATATATACTCGATGGTATGCGGGAGCACAAGTCTGTACTGGCACTTGTCGTATGAAAGAGGAGGAATCACCCAACCAACAATGAAAGTGATAGTTACCAAGCTTTACGGCGCCGGAATACATCTGTAGCCTAGACTTCTAAATGTTGTGTGTTAGGTTCCAAAGTGTTTTTATGTTCATTGAATTTATTTTACAGTTGATCTTTCTTAAGAAATTTTCCTTTCAGGTTCACCGCATGATGTCGATATACAATTCCTAAAATGCAATCTAAGATGATAAACAATTGTGTAATCTTCTTTTTGCAATGAAAATCCTAGCTACTAAGGAAAGAAAAATGATATTCTTTCAACATAGAGTAGAGAGCACACACTAGATGCACTGTCCTAAATCAAACCAACAAGCAGTCTAAATGTAAATGCACATGCATTTATTTGTTTTTTGCTTTCTTAATGTGTGAAATGACAAAAATAATGCTGAGTACAATCTAAATTATCTTTTCAAAGCGACAATACTAACAAATTTCTCTTCAAAATGAAAGGAAGTTAATGACGACACTTTGCAATTTCGAATTGAAAATTGTTTTCGACACTTGAAAAAATACTAATTCAAATCAAATACAAGAGTAATAGTATAACCGACCATCAAGAACAATAGGATTCTTTTCTACGACTGAAAACGACACTTGTGACACTTCCAAATCAAGAAATGACAGTTCGATTATGCTACCTCTTTGTAAAAGAGAACTGTAAATGGCACACAAAACTTAGAAACATTCACAGTTCTTTTCACAATGGAGGCGGAATGATGGAAAGGAAGGGGGTTTCCACAGTGGTATACTGATCACAGAAAGAAAAGCTCCTGAATAAAGCTAAAGAGAGTGAACAAAAAACCAAAATCTAGAAGCAGAAGACGTCTTGTCTGATCAACGCACCTGTAACACAGGGAAAGTGTCATGCAATGCACCTACTGCACATGGGAGGTGCGATGCATCCAGATTCCCAAGAAGAGAAGGTGCGATGGTCAAGGGACGAGACTTCAACTTGTTTCTTGGTCACAGTTTGCAATTTAGTTCAGGGATTTAGGTCGAGAAAGTGATGTTCAATAAATATAAATCACAACGGTTGATCTAATGAGGTTACTAGAGCCACCACTAGGGAAATTAGGATGTTTGCAAATCGATTGTTCAGTTTATAAACAAAACCCTGAGATAGATTGAAGCAGCATTGATCTACTTTACACTTGCATAACAAATGCAGTTTGAAGGCTAGCTCACTTGACTTTAGGCTCCGTCTATAAGTTTATAAAAAAATAAATATAGAGAAACAAACAAGCTATTTGCTCCCCAGTGGAGTCGCCATTTTGTTATTGGGAAATCTAGTGTCCACTCGGAGCTACTAGTCCCACTAAGACGGGTAGCTATCTTACAAACAAACTAACTAAAACTACTTTCGCTTTCCTTTATGAGAAGTAGATAAGAGGGGAATGAAGGACACCAACCTCAGTCTTGCACTCGGTTCCTTGCTTGGTTCCTCTCCCTTCTGATAGATCTTTGTTGCTCCTTCTTCGCTCACCCAGCTTCAAAGAGCACCTATGGAATCAAAGCAGCATAATACTATCAAAGAACAGAGATCTACAATCATAAACAATATAGGACTAGATATATATTGACCACAGAAATGCAAATATTATCTAGCATACAAGAATGTGGAGGAAAACGTGAATAGCTTTATTAATATCAAGAATATCAAAGAGGATTACAACCAGTTGTTTTGACCCAGCGTCATCCTCCCAGCATGAAAGGCCTTCTTCACCTCATGAAAATCTTAGATCACCCAGCACTATGATATTGCACCAGGAAACCAATAGCACTTCCTTACAAGATACAAAATTCCAGCCTCTGGATCTCTGTGATGAGGGATCCATATATAGATGTTTTCAGGGGGGTGAGTGAGCTTCTAGGATTCTAATTAGTGTCCTCTCTTTAATAGTTCTTGGTTCCACTTGGAGATTGATGATCTCTTACTCATCCCTAGGCGAATTCAGAGAGGCAAGTGTCACAGGAGAAGTTTCTAGAAAATTCCATGATCATCCACCTTGCAAACTGTCTTTTCCATTTGTTTACGCTTTCCCATCGCACCGTACAGAAGGGCTTTCCAGTATGCATCGCACTTTTTACATTGAGTAGGTGGGATGCATCGCACCCTCTGCATTGGGCAGTCTGTATGGTTCAATTTTGACCAGTTCTTAGCAGTTTTCCATGGAGAACTTATGGGAGATGATGTAATCAGCTGACCTTGTCCTTTTAGGGTGTGAAGCAACACTTTTAGGGACTTAGAAGCCCTTGGTTTATGGACATGTATGATTGGGGTTGCAGTGCCCAAAAATGTCTATAACAAAGGGTTACCCCACCCTTCGCTATTAATAGAACCTCATAACACATTGTAAAGGATTTTGTTGATCCAAGCTTCCAATAGGAGTATCTTAGAGAAAGCTTGGACAATATTGTAACAATCCTTGGCTTCTCCACTGTGCAGAGCTAGTATATCTCTTTGGAGGTGCAGGCAGCAGCGACTGTAATGTTCGGCTGTCAAAACTAGTGGTTGGTCGTGGTTGTACTGTATGACTGGAACTTCCATTTCTTAATATAACAGAGCCAACATGTTTCATGCATTTTTCGTATTTTATTTCATCTATCTTGTTTACTCTAAATGATATACGTATTGGTTTTCTTATGCATGCATGTATGGCCATTTTCTATATATGCATGTATGAACCTTACTGAAATGTGTTGTTGGTTTAACCATCACTTTGGATTGCTAGCTTACTTTCCTTCTAGTTTGTGATGCATCTTTTCTCATGTGTTCCCTTCTTAACTCTGTGCTTTCACAGGTTTCCAAGGGGTGCACTCACACCACCCTCCATGTGTTAGAATTTTTCATGCACCTTCCTTGACTTGTTGCATATGTCACACCCTTGCTACCAATAGGGACATCTTACTTTCCTTTGTGAGCAACTGCGGTCAAGGAAATATTGTACAACCCACTATTGGGACTCCTACACCAAACTGTATGAGGTCTAGTTGGGACTTCTGACCAGGGAGATCCCCTGACATGTTGGTGGGTCCAGCATCATCAACATTTTGGTGCTAAAAGGATGGCCATATGACAAGCTGAGTCCTCACATCTGTTTTAAGTTTCTTCATATCTATCATGACTAACTACAAAGTTTCTCTTATGGAGTGTATGTCTTATGGAAACGACTTCATTATCTCGAAGAAGATCTAAGATAAATTGTCACATAAAACATATGATGGTGGAGGCTACGTAGCTTTGGTTAGGCACACAATCAACATTGTAGGCTCATGCAAAAGATATGGAATCTTTGAAGAATACATGACCTGCGAGTTGTTTGTCTACACACTTCGAACACACCCCATGCACTGGTGTGCCACACTGCCTGAAAAATCTATTCATTATCTTTCTAATATGGTCACAGAGATAGAACATGCTTTCAATCACATTAAGTTTAAAGCACACAACAAAGAAATTCTAGAATTACGAAAAGAAACCGATGAATCTGTTGAAGAAATTCACACACACTTTTGTAACCTTGCATACCGGTTTCCCGAAGATGAAATTGATTGGGAATTTCTCGAAGGAAGAATTGAGTATGTTCTTTACATATCTGAAAATCTACAATTCTTGAAATCATTCAAATCCCAATCAACACGCTTCAGTGATGGAGCTGCGCAATCATAGGTAGGAAAAGTTGCTATCATAAGCGACTATCCGCCTTCACCTCATTAAGTAGCTCCACCACTACAAAGTGATGTGGAAGAACATGCACACACATCTATTGAACTGTAACATTCTCCCACCCCACCTGTTCTTGATATCTGTGCAGATTTGGCTTGCAAGCCTGTTGGTCATCATGTGGATTCATTCCCTCAACCTCCATCCACGCGTTCTGTTGATCATCTGAATTGTACTATCTTGTGTTCTTCCATTCCGGAATCCTCACCTACTGTGAACAAGGATCAAGTTGTAGACAAAGTTGGTGTTATGCAGCCAACCTGCACCATCATTCATGATGAGTATGTGTAGGAATCTAAAGAAGAACTCATGGTGAGGATGACTCCATTTCATCCACGCCTCACTTGCTCTATCCTAACATCCCTTGTGATTCTACCACTGTTGATTTTCCCTGTGAACACTCTTTTCTGGATGTTTCTACTTCCGATCGTTCACAGGCCACGTCGCATGTCAGTCTATCATTACATTGCAGAGAGGACACATCTTCCACCGCAAAATATTTCCAATCTTTCATTTGTCATTTCTGAAAACACAAAGGGTGAACATCCTTGCTTCTCATCTACCTCTCTACATGATTCATCAAATCATGAGGATGCCGATGAACATCTTGGATTTTCTGATCTTGGTTGTCATGATCTTTGTACTTCTTCATCAGATCATGATGTTCATTCACTCGTTGTTACTCCATCTAAGCCACTAGTCTATGATAATATATCTGTAGACGAAGTTGAAACCTCACAAACTATCAAGGCACTTCAGCCCGAGTTGATGGTTATGTTAGGCCCTCGCTGTCCTAAGGTTGGTTTCTCTTCTGATCAGGAAATTGTTGAAACATGAAAGGCTCCTCATCACTCTCTGCTTTGCATTCAAGATCAATCTAACACTTAGATTTCACTTCCTCCATTCGAGCTACACGATCCCATCGCTCATGCAATGGAGGAATCGTACACAACAAGTACACTTGCACAATGTAAGTGGTCTACCTTTCTCATGTTTCCTTACATGTAACAATCAAGAGAATGCATACACTCAACATCTGCATGCAATGTAGCACAACACCATGGCAAGTCCACTGAGTGCATGTCATGCACTTTCACTCATTTTTGTTTTGTGGATGGTTGTAAGCTCAGAGTGTGTTTGTCTTCATCGTTATATATTTCATGTTTGCTAGTTTGCACAAATGTGTCGTTCACAGACCATGCCTTCACCAACATGGATTGACCAATGTGTCGGTGGCTGAATTGAAAGTATCACTTCATGTGAGACGACCCATGCACTATTATCTTAGGAGTAGGAGTAGTGTTTTCTTTTGAGTTGTTTGCTTGCATGCATGTTTGCTTCTTTCTTTGTGTGTTTGATTTCTTGCTTGTTTGTTTTCTTACTTTCTTTGCATAAGCATTTTCTTCTAATTCTTTCTTTTCATTTTGTTTTGTTTGCTTGTTTTCATTTGTAGTTTAGTTTCACATGGACCGTGTGCGACTCTTGAAACAAGTCTGGGTAAAATTGAAGAGGACTTGTAGAACTATTAACATTTGGTTATCTATTGTCCACTCTCTAATGAAGAACTTGTTACTTTCAGTCGATGATACATCAATGGAAAATACATATTGGTCTAAGTGAACCTTGGTGAAAAGACAATGCTTGCACGTGAACTAGTATCACCAACTCTAGTCGGTTGTTTTGGGTTAATCCTTGTTAGCTCAGTCAAGTAGAGTGAGCTGAGGGGGAAAACCTTAACAAGCACGTCAAGGGTATATATAAATTGCTTCTCTAAAGAAACAACCTCTTATGCTCTCAATAAGTTGGGATCCCTCTTCTGCTTGTGAAATGAATAAGTTCCATGCACAGTTATGTAAAAATAAAAGAAATGGAAATGTGGAAAAAGTTTGAAAAAATGAAAAATGAATAAGGCGGAACAAGAGAAAGGCTTCCTATGCAGAGAGGTGATACAAGTAACTTTGTCGAGGTACTAACCAAGCTTGCTGGCACTGGAGCGATGCTTGTGTTCTTACATGACTCCGTCGGGGTACTGTCCAAGCCTGCTGGCAATGGAGCAACACCAAAGATGAAAACTTAAACTTTGATGACCATAAGGCTTTTGCATCAATATACCCCTCATCCCCAATCGAAACAAGTGTGTTGGCTTGGCTTGGAATGTGTGTCGACCGACCAAGAGCTTGGCAGATGCTACATCTTACAATCAAACAAGTCTAGAAACCAAGATGAACAGAGAACTGAACAATACTTCTGGAGGTGTTAAAATTGCTTTTCATGAACAAGGTCCATTCACAGAGCTAGAGTTCTACTAGTGTGTCGCCAAGTGTTGTAGTGCCTAAAACTACCCTCCAAAATTATTCCTTAGCTTCGTTTTGGATCCTCCCTACCAACCATCCTCAATAGCACATCTTGCACTATCAAGCACATCAACTTCAACCGTTTCATAGATTCTTGTCAGCCTGTGCATGCAAGTTTGTTCCACCTCCTTCACAGGATGCTTTCTGGACTTAGTGTCAATTCTTGGTTGAGCAGCTCCCTCTGGGAATTGCACAATTCTGGAGGGAAACTAGCCTTCCCTCTAGAAATTGCACAAACCTAGCTAGACACCCAACTGAGCTCCAGAATTGTGAAATTATTCCCCCCATTCTTCCTCTCAAAAATTACGCAATTCATCCCACGGTAGCTGCTCAGCCTAGAAGTTACACAATTCTATGCAGCAATCACCTGTTGCTCTTAGAAATTACGCGATCCCTCTAGGACAATGAGCTCGACAGCTAGCAAAAATTGTGTGAATAATCCAAGCAGTGTGTTGGGCTCAAAAATTGCATAATATAGTCAGACAGGCTTCCTTGAGAAAATTGTGCAGTCTAACCTAGCATAGTTTCTCAGCCCAAAAATTACATAATCCTAGGAGATAGTCACCTGTTCCTCCCAGAAATTGCACAATCCCTCTGGGACAACCATCTCTGCTTAGCCCAGAAATTGCATAGATTTTCATCCCAGGCTCGCAGACCGATGCATGTGCCTTCAGGTTGATCGGTTCCCTCTAGGACCGAGCAAAACTGACTTGCATGCATGGACATGCTTTCCCAAGGTAGCATGCAAAGGCATCCCTTGATTGAGGGATCTATTTTTACCAGCTGGGGGTTAAATGCAAGGATCATTTCAGAAACCTGACATGCCCGTCATGAACTTGATCTTATCAAAACTCATCAACCAGACACTGCGGAGCTCATTCCTCACATCAACCTTACAACTCTAAAATCCCACATTGCATCTAGGATTCATCGACACATTCAACTCAACTATTTTCGGGTAAGCCCACTTTTCATGTCTTGCACCACATTTCTATCGCTTTTGTGTTTCTCTTTGTGTGGGTGTTGTCTGCTTGATTTCAGTGAGTGGTTATTGTCATCTTGATGTATGATAGCTTGTAGAAGCATCGTTTTTGTTTTCATTCGCATCTGATTGTTGTCGCATGCATGAAATTGTTTTTTCACTGACGGTCATTGTTGCGGTGACTCACTTTAGACACATACATTTTTACCCATTTTTTGAATCCTGCACTCACTGTTTGCATGCATGATCATTCACTCTTTTTTACACTCAATTTCACAATGCATTCAAACTTCTCATGTTTTTAGTCGCCCGTCGGCGGGTCTGGGCTGCCTTGCCTGACTAGCACTGCGTATTTCTGAAAGTGAAGGCTCTACTTTCCCTCTAGAAATTGTGCAAGTCTGGCCCAACACTAACCTCTAGGCTTGCATTACGCAATTCTTGGAGGCAGTGTCCTGTCGTCCCCAGAAACTGCGCAATGCAGTTTGTTGGTCACATGTCACTACTGACTGATGTGCACTATGCAATTTTAGTCCTCATCAAGCCAGGCTGGACTATGAATTGCATAGTTCCAGTAGTCAGTCAGCCTCTCGAAAACCAGAACTGTGCCTTGCATAGTCTTGGCAGTCAGCCTCCCAGCCTCCCGGTGAAAACTGCACAATCTTCATGGACAGTCACATAGGTATGTTGCATGTGAGTCCTCTATTTTGTTTTGGTTTTTGACTAACAGATTGCTTTTCATGAGTGTTTGTATGTCTCCATGTATGACAGGTGTTCATCTGCCTCACAGCAGCCCAGGTACAATGGCTTCCAGGAGAGCACAGTCGAAGGCACTGTTCGGAACACAACTAGGGATGCAGTCGATCAAGTGTCTATGAACTTGCCTATCCACAAAGATATCAAGTTGTTCATGGAAAAGGATATCAATATGAAAGGCAATGACATCATAGTGAGCAAAAATATTAGTAGTAGTAGAAGCAAACACACTTGCCTACGATGAATACAAGAGGAAGGTTGTTGACAGCATAGAGGTGGAGCAAACCTTCAAGTTCAAAGTAGATCCACTCATGACGAAAGAAACTTTGGAGATTGAGGCTATGAGATGATGGCGCAACGTAGATAGTGTGAAGGCAGAAACGGAAACAGA
Source organism: Pinus taeda (assembly GCA_000404065.3). Classification (NCBI taxonomy): domain Eukaryota; kingdom Viridiplantae; phylum Streptophyta; class Pinopsida; order Pinales; family Pinaceae; genus Pinus; species Pinus taeda. Next base: position 59,217 of record APFE031738943.1, read on the forward strand.
GAAGGAATTGTATGTGTTGAAGAAGCAATTCAACGAAGAATAGGATCTACGCAGATGAGAGAAGGAGTTGCAGTGGGAACAGGCATTGTAGGAGGCGTAACATGCACAGACTGATGAAACTGTACCCCTACAAGTTATAGATCCATTCAGCAGTTGGCATGGAGCAGACAAGGTGAGAAATTTTGTTGATTGGAAGCAAGGGTATTTAGGAGCGTGGATATCATTATGCACATGCATGCAATCCCACCCATTTGGCAAACTCAGTGAGGCAAAGACAAGAAGCAAGTCTGACTGAAGCTAAACATGTATTTTGACAAGTTGATGCGCACGACCACTAACACATGCTTGGAGATCAACAAAGATAATATGAATCAGTATGTTGTTGGTCCAGCTGCACTCAAGATGGTGATGCGCACATTATCAGATGAGTTGGACAGAGGAGCCATATCAGTGTACCCGGATGCAATAGAGTCAAGAGTTCACTTTCACCAAGATGCCACCACTGAGCATAAGGACACCATCACGGACGACCAAGCTTGGCATCAGTTCGCCACCATCGACCATCATTAGGATGTCAAAGAGTTGGTATCACCACAACGGTTCGAGTGTTAGTAATGTATTACATGGATTTCTCAAGCCATTTTGTCCACACGGATACATGTGCAGATAGTATGTAATCTCTTGTCAAGTGAAATTTCAAGTGTCAATAGTTGAATGTAACAGTCATGTATTAGGTGACGAGTCATGAGGGTAGATGACGAGTCACAAAGGGGAATTTCAAGGGTCACCCCACCCTTTGCTATAAATGGAACCTCATAACTCATTGTAAATGCTTTTCATTAGCGAAGCTTCCAATAGCAGTATCTTAGAGAAAGCTTGGACAATATTTTAACAAGCCTTAGATTCTCCACTTTGTAGAGCTAGTATATCTCTTTGGAGGAGCAGGCGGCAATGACTGTAACGTTCCGCTGTTGAAACTAGTGGTTGGTCATGGTTTTACTGTATGAATGGAACTTTCACTTTCTAATATAACAGAGCCAACGCGTTTCATGCATATGTCACATTGTATTTCAACTATCTTGTATACTCTAGATGATATATGTATCTCTTTGCTTACGTATGCATATATGGATATTTTCTATATATGTATGTTTGAATCTTACTGAAATGTGTTATTGGATTAATCATCACTTTGGATTTCTAGCTTACTTTCCTTCCAGTTTGTGATGCATCATTGCTCGTGTGTTCCCTTATTAACTTTGTGCTTTGACAGGTTTCCAAGGGGAGCACTCACACCACCCTCCATGTGTTAGAACCATTCATGCACCTTCCTTGACTTACTGCATATGTCACAGCCATGCTACCAATAGGGACATCTTTCTTGCCTCTGCGTGCAACCAAAGTCAAGGAAATACTGCATGACCCACTACTAGGACTCCTACATCAAATGGTCTAAGGTCTAGTTGGGACTTCTTACTAGGGAGATCCTCTGACATGTTGGTGGGTCCAACACCCTCAATATAACCTCAGGGAAAACTCAAGTCCAACATGTCAGCCAGAGTGAGGAGAATATCTCAAGTGAAACAAAGAAGTTGTTGCGAGTAACCAATAAACAATCACCACATCCTACTACCAAAGATATGAAAACTACCATAGTTCAAAATGTCAATCAAATGACCGTCCAAAAACCTGTCGCTATGCCCACAAATGAAAGAGACCCCAGATGACTCTTAATGGAAAATCCAAATGTTACTAGATATATCAGATATACAAATTTACCAACTGACCCTGAAACCATCCAAACAATACTATGACATGAGCTATGAACATCTTTCAATCCCACTCACTCCATCCAAACAATATTATGACATGAGCTATAAACTTCGTTCAATCCCACTCACTCCTTAGAGACCCATGTCTATTATCTCCCCTCCCCTTTAGTCATCACTCCAACATTAAAACCAAGCACTAATAAGTACAGAAGACAAATATGTATGAGGAGAAATATTTACCGAAACACATGTTATTGGAACAAAATTGTGAAGTATAACCAAGTAATCCAAACCTCAATGTTGGACAGAACTTGTCACTCCACCATGTTGTAATACCAATTTCCAAAAACTCAACACCACCACTCAAAACTCATTTTACCTTATCCTCTGTTACCAAATATCATGGAAGATTACTTCTCATTCCATAACAATGCAGTGGGTTATAGTTGAGTAGATTTGAATTGTGCACAACGAGTTATATGCAACCTTTAAGTGATGTTAAAAAGCAATGTTTGTATTAATAAAAAACATCCACTGGTCAGCTCTACGACACAGAGTCTAAAACAGGAGAGTCTGGCTTTGGATAATGCTCTGCATACTCAATGCACATCACACATTATATAGCAATCATGGTTTTAGGGAATTTAGAACCATACCCTAGGAAATAGAAACTAATTCATATCCTGAGGTACCGTGAACCAAGTCACTATTCTAGGATATTCTCCATTCTCTCTAACACTCCCCCTTAATGGAGAATGGGTTCACAAATATGCCTAACATCTCCCTAAACATTTCAAACTTAATTTTTCCAAGAGGCTTAATGAAAATGTCTGCAACATTATCACATGTATTACAATATACCAGATGAATTTCTTTTGATTGTAATTTCTCCCTGACAAAGTGGAATTGTGTATCAATGTGTTTAGTGTTCTTGTGAAACATTAGATTATTAGCAAGTTTGATTGAACTCTGGTTGTTGCATCTGAGTGTTGTTGCATCTTTCTGTTCTTCCCCAACATCCTGGAGAAGTCTCTGCAACTAAACTGCCTCACATGTCGCTGTGCACATAGCTTGATACTTTGCTTCTACTGAAGACAAAGAAATTGTGTTATGTTTCTTGCTGCTCCATATAATCACCCTAGATCCAATGTTGAATGCATAGACTGTTATGGATCTATGGTCATCTACATTTCCAACCCAGTCTGAATCTGTAAATCCTGTCAATCTAACATCAGAGGAATCAGTATAAATAATACCATAGTCTATAGTACCTTGTAGATACCTCAAAACACATTTTGCTACATTCCAATGAATCTCAAGTGGCTTGGACATGTATTGACTTAGCACACTAACTGCATAAGCCAAATATGGTCGAGTAGTGGTCAGGTAGATTAGGCTCCCAATCAATTATCTATAAAGTGTCACATCTGCCTCTTTAGAGTCATCTTCATTCTGAAGTTTGATGTTCTGTTGCAGTGGTACTGCTACACCCTTACACTAATCCGTTCTGAACCTTTCTAGTAGACGTTTGACATACTTACCTTGGGATAGAAAAGTTTGTCCAGAATCTCTCCGGATCTCAAGACCCAAACAATATCTTCATTCACCAAGGTCTTTCATTTCGAACACATATGACATTTGTTGCTTGATTTCTTTGATTAGAGCAATAGCATCACCTGTAATAATTAAATCATCTACATACAAAGAAATCAACACTATGCGCCCCTGCTCATCTTTCATGGTATACAGATTAGGGTCATTTTTACTTTTGTTGTAGCCAAGTTGCAGAAAAAATGAATCAATCATTTTATACCAGGACATGGGTGCTTTCTTTAGTCCATAAAGAGTTTTCTTTAATCTACAGACTAAATGTTATTTCCCTTTCTAGACAAACCCCTCGGGTTGCTCTAAATAAACCTCCTCTTTCAATTCTCTATTTAAAAATGCAGACTTTACATCTAGTTGGAGAATCATCCACTGTTTCTTAGTAGCTAAAGAAATTAACATTCTGATGGTATTTAGTTTAGCTACAGGGGAAAATGTTTCTTCATAGTCAATGCCTTCATTTTGTGAATACCCCTTTACTACCAATCTAGCTTTTAATTTATCTATGGTTCCATCTGCATTAATCTTTGGTTTATACAACCATTTACAACCTATGGTTTATTTCCTTTTAGGAAGTTCAACCAGCTCCCAAGTGTTGCTCCTAATTATAGATTCATATTCTTGTTCCATAGTTGTTTTCAATTCACTACATTCATTTGCTTCCTTATAACTAGAAGGTTCAACAACATTCATCATACTAGTTATAAAAGCATTTTCCCTATATCTTGTTGGCAACTGAGCTTTCCTCCCTGATCTCCTAAGTGGTGGGATAGCTTCAAACCTTGTCTGATCATCATTTTCTAGACTTGGCTTGATAGCTACATCATCTTATTTTCCTTCCTACTGCTGTTTCTCTTGCTATTGTTGCTCATTTCCATCACCTGATTCATCACTTCCTTCTTCCACCAAGAATGGAATATCCCATTCCTCATTGCGCTTATCAGATTCTTCATGATCCTGCTCATGGAATATGACATCTCTACTAACGAAAATCTTGTGAGTAGAGGAATTAAATAATCTATAAGCTTTATATTGTGAACAATACCCTACAAAGGTACATCTGATGGCTTTTGAATCTAGTTTTCTTCTGTCTTCCTTTGGAATATGGGCAAATTATTTAGACCCAAACACTCTTAAATGTTTTAATATAGGTCTAAATCCATATAATGCTTCATAAGGAGTTTTAAACTCAAGAATCTTTGTAGGACTCCTATTTTTCAAATAAAATGTAGTATTCAATGCTTCAACCCAAAAACCATTAGAAAGATCCTTACCTTTCAGCATGCTCCTAGCACATTCCAGCAATGTTTTGTTCTTTCTTTCCATTACTCCGTTCTGCTGAGGAGTATAGGGTACTATGAATTGTTGTAATATCCCATGGTCTTACAATACTTGATAAGTTCGTCCTTCCTGTATTCTCCCCCTTGATCGGAGCAGAGAATTTTTATATGCTTCCTTGTTTGCTTTTCAATCATGTTTCTGAACTGCTTAAGGTATTCAAATGTGTGACTTTTCTTACTCAAAAATTATAACCAAGAAGACTTTTTGCAGTCACCAATAAACAGTAAAAAATACAGTGCAGCTCCTAATGATTTTGTTTACATGGGTCCACAAAGATCTGTTTGCACTAATTCAAGTATGTCTCTCTGTTCTTCTCTACTCGAACAGGGAATTGCTCTCTATGCACCTTTCCTAATGTACAAGCATCAAAATCATTATGCACTTGCTTTAACATAGGAAGATCTCTTACCATTTCCTTTTTCTGAAGTAACAACAAATCATTGTAGTTGATATGACCAAATCTCTGATGGCACAGCTCTTTTGCAGTCAAACTCGCTGATGTCAATGCTCGAACTGGTGCTGGTCTTACATCCAATTTGTACAGACCTCCTATTCGAATTCCTGTAGAAATAGTCCTCATGCCATCTAACAGATCTTTAATATAACAGTTAGATTTAAAAAATTCAACTTTATGGCCTTGATCCGTAATCATGGATACAAAAATCAAGTTATTTGTTACACCGGGCACATACATGGCATTATGAATACGTCTTACAATACCATGAGGTAAAATGACAGAAATTTTCGCACACCCTTTGATCTGATGACTTCTATTGTCAACTAGTTGTATTTGTGCCCTGTCGTTGATTTCTTTAAAATCTTCAAACCATTCCTTGTTCCCTGCCATATGTGTTGATGCTCTTGAATCTACATACCAGATGTTTGCATCACCATTCTCATCAAAGTCTGCCATGAACAATCTGAAGTTCTACTCATGATTATCATTTGCGAGATGACATGCATGTCTTTTTTGCTTCTGATGTCATGATATTTCTTCTTCTTGCAATCCTTAGCGATATGACCGAGTTTTCTGCAATATAAACATTTAATTTCAGAGTTGTTTCTATTCGGATGCATACCTTGAGTCTAATTTCGTCTTTTCTGTGAGTTTCTCCATTTTTTGTTGTGGATTTCCTTTTCCTTTGAAGAAGTTCTTTTTCGCCATCAGCCAAGATCTGCACTCTAGGGCTTCAGAGTCGATCTTATTTTTTCTTTTTGCATTAATATTCCTATTAGTTCTTCAAACTTTGGGATCTTCTCCCTTGTGTTTATCCCAGTGATAAACATTTGGTAGTCATCGGTCACACCATTCATGGTAATTGTTACTCGATCTGTATCTGTAACTGTTTCACCAATGTCTGCCAATTTGTTCTTCAGACCTTTGATCCTCGCTATGAAGGAAGCAATTGTTTCATTTTCCTCCATCTTCAGGGACAAGATCTTGCTCTTCAGGAACAAAAGACGATTTGTATCCCTGATCTCATACAAATCCTTCAAATTTACCCAAATTTTGCTTGCTGATTTACATTCTCTGATATGTGGTATGATGCAGTCTTTCGCTGACATCTTCACCATTGTCCTTGCTTTACCTTCTCGCTTCTCCAATCCGGGATCGATGCTAATCTAGCTGTTGGATTCTGCTCATCCCCATTTGCAATCGTCCAAGCACTCTGCACTTCTAGCAGAGTCTACAACTTAAATTTCCAATTCGCATAATTGGAGCCATCGAGCTTGTTATGCTCATTCAAGTATGCTTCAATCATTTGATTATTTATCTTGGCGATTAAAAAAATTGACAGGTAAAAAAAAATATATATGTTAGATCTACCCCAGATCTATGTCAAAGACAAAAATCGCTGATCTTCGCAGGTCTGATCTCTAGTATTTTCAACAGCCTCTAGCACTGGTGGATCCCTTGCAGTCTGTGCACCCTCCACACGCGGCCTCCGGGCATGTCTCCACCACACTGCGCGCTTTCCATGACATTCCTATGAGGAACCACGTGTAGGGTCATCGCAGCCTTCTCACGGCAAACCTTGGCCTCCGCGCAGCCTTCTCTCAGCAACCACTGCCAAGATGCAACCCCCTTTTTTTTGTTTGCACAGTCAGCGTGATTTAGCACCACGGATTCGCAATGGTCGACGCGATTGTACAACACAGATTCATGATGGTCGAAAAAATAAAAATATGTGTAAGTCTCAAAGTCAGATCGGCGTGATTTTTCCTGCAAACCATGCAACGATTTCGCCTCAGGCGCGCCCTTCAAATCCTTCACTCAGCATACAAGTTCCTTGACCCTGCAGCTCTAATAACAAGTTACAAAGCGATGTTTGTATTAATAAACAACATCCACTAGTCAATGCTACGACAGAGAGTCTGAACCAGGAGAGTTTGGTTCTGCAGAACGCTTTGCATACTCAATGTACATCACACATTATATAGCAATCATGGTTTTAGGGAAGTTAGAACCATACCTCAAGAAATAGAAATTAATTCCTATCCTAAAGTACCGTGAACCAATTCACTATTCTAAGATATTCTCTATTATCTCTAACAAGTGATACATTCGTGAATTTGTAACACAACCACGTAACCGTGAACTAATGAGTGAATTCCTAACTTACAAATAGCCACCTAAGAGCTAGCCCGTAGGCCAAGAAATAGAGTAGACATGTGGCTATAATGTTTGAAACCAAAAAAAATGTCGATTTGGTTATACCATTCTTCTAAATTGTATTTTTCAGATTTTAAATATGGCTAAAAATATTCTAAGATTATGAAACCTCGGCCTTCCAACTAAAATTTATTATTTACTATTTTGAAAAACTATAATCTAATACCCTTGTTTGTTTGACGCATAAAAGGATGATTAATCTTGGAATATTTCTTTGATGAAAATAAAATTCAATATGTTTATGCAGTAAATTTAATTAATTTTTTTATTTATATGTTTATGCAGTAAATTTAATTTAATTGGTTGTGAGAGTAAATTAATTGGTTTATATAAGGTTTAGTTTCTGTCCACTAATAAGTCAAATTTGATGGGGAAAAATTAATAATAAGAAAAATTAATAATAAAAACCATTTTGAGTGAATTAAACTATTACAAATCATGCAAGGTTTACCCAACTTCGCACAACTGGTAATAACATCCCACCGAGTAAAGAAATGGTGGTTTAGACTGACACCAAACTCAATCCAGTTGGAGTAGGAAAAATGTACACCAATTAGAAGGATGAGCACGAATTAGTATTTTAGGGCAACCTATTTTGATAGTTCAAAAACTCGAAGTCAACGATGGATATGTGTGGTCGCGAGGAAATAGGAGTGACGTATTCATCCCTGGAATAAATAATCTTACCATGGTTAAGGAGAGGATCCCACGTCTTCAAGGAGATTTCAATAATTGAGCCAGAAAACGATAAAAATGAAATTATATCTGAAATGCAGATGGGTGCGTCATGTATATATTTAATTGAAGAAGTGCCCATAAAGAAAAGAAGTTTTATCACATCATAACTTCGATTTGATTTCTTTTATCTTTGATGTCTCATGCATTCGCCGCCGAGCTGCAAGAATGCGTCAGGTGCATCCTCGCATCTCCTCCTCTCCCCCGGAAATTTCAGTTTCCATTGGTCACGATGATAAGTTTTCAGAACTGAATTCTCCCTCGACCTTCACTGTCTGGAAGAAATCTCTCCTCTTCAATGGCAGTGGCTTCACAGCCTTTGATTCATGCGGAAATGTGGTCATGAGAGTTGATAATTACGCATCTCAGCCTAAACACCAGCTGTTTCTGATGGATGCTGTAGGGAATACTGTGTTCACATTGCACCACAAGGTACACTTAATTTAAATCTCAAAATTTCTTACACCGTCATTAGATATATTTCATAGATTTGGCTATATCGACTGCCTGTTTGGCTGCACCAGAGATTGAGCTTTAAGGACACATGGGAAGCATTCAGAGGAGATGGCCATGGGTCTGGGATTAAGCCATTTTTTAGTGTTATAAAGACGGCCTGGAGACTCATCTCGAGAAAGCCCTCTGCCATTGTCGTGTTAAACCCGTTAAAGGGGCAGAAGAAGAAGCTTTGGCATTATCAAATCGAGGGATCCTTCTGCAAGCCAAGGTCCGCATTCACAGTATTCAGTGCCTCTGGAGCAATTGTAGCTCAGGTTTCTTCTCATCCCATATGACTTAGTTATTATGAATGTTAAAAGCAATAAGTTCATCCTTATTTCTCTGGCAGATTTTGAAAATATTTCCTAATAAGATCACTGTTAAAAGTAGTAATCTCATTTTTATTTTTATTTGTATGATAGATTCTAATAATATTTCAGAATTAAAAAAAATCAGTGTTCTTAAACAATTGACTTCACTTTTGTCTCTAAATCTAATTAAATTTTACTGGTAATTGATTTTCTATGGTGTAGGCAACACGAAAACAAGCTACATCCAAGATCATGTTAGGAGAAGATGTACTCAGCCTCCTGGTGCAGCCTGGAATTGATCCAACCTTAGCCATGACACTCTTCATTATATTCAATAAAATTTTTAAATTGTAAGAGTTCTTTCCATTGCAAACTCTTGCAATATCCCAAAAAACTGATTGTCAAAAGAGAGGTTAGTATTCCTAAATATCCTAGAAATCTGCCAACTACATAAAGATGCCCTATAAAAGCCAAACAATTTAGCATTATGTTCATTTATTAAAACCTGATTCTCCAGCACGATGCTTCCTAATTTATGTACAACCTGTCCATTTGTATGATTGTTTAGATGAATGTAATTACTTCAGTTCAGGTTAGAAAGTAAATAGTAGTGAGTATAGAGAGATTAAATTTAACATGGTTTGTAATTGGTAGAATGTACCTGAAGAAATCCTTTTACAGTCCAATTGATGGATTTTCTTATCCTGTCTTGCATATATTCTTAATATATTTACACATTACGATGAGAACTCAACCAAATACACTAATTTTTCGGTGTCCAGAATGCTCCAATTTCATTTTGACCTACTGACTACTATCCATCGAATGTTTTATTCGTTGCAAGCTCTGGCCTCTTTTCTTTCCTGTTTTCCTGCCTATGGCTGCAAACGATCTCTTTTTTTGGCATGCCAGTCGTTAGCGTAGTATATTGTTAACAACGTCTTTTAGGTTAAAGTTTCTATTTCTTTTTTCCTAAAATAAATATATTCAAAAGTAGGGTTGCACTGAGATGGAAAACTTCTTACTCACAAATTGCTGGTTACAGTGTGAATAGGATTGAAGTCATTCATTTAAGAATGAGAGAAGTTGTTCATGGCAGGATTATTTTTATTTATTTATTATTATTATTTGTGGAAAATAATGTAGAATATGTAAATTTGGAGAGATTTTGTTGACTAAAGTTTTAGATTAGAAATTAGTTCCTACTTTTTAAGTAGCTGTTCTAACTTCCATAAATGTGTGAACAATATATATATTTTTATTGTAAGATAATTAGAGGTAAAAAGTTTTATTAGAAAAAGTCTCTAGCTGGGATTGCTCACTTATGAGCTGTTGTCCAATTCATCAATAAAATTGATTCTTCAATTTGTTAAAATGATAAAATTGATTCTTCAGTTTGTTAAAATGGTATTAGAGCTTCAGGTTTGAGAGAGTGTACGAATCCCTGAGTGGGGAAAACGTGTGAAGAAAGCGGATTTGGTAAGGAGGCTGAACAACAACATGTTTTTTTCTTTTATATTTAATTCACAGTAATCATTGCCCTTTCTGAAGGAAAGAGGGCGATGACCATCGGGCGAATAAAGCTACGAACTGTGAAATGAGATCTATTGAAGGGCCCAACTGCTGCTTGGAGGGTGTTGTCGATCGGTGGAGGCCAAGGAGCCCAGATCAGAGCTGCGTGCTGGTGTGAAGGCCAAGTGGAAGAGTGGTCCAGCATGCTCACAGAACCCTCGTGAAGGTGTGGAGGTCGAGGAAGAAAACAAGAACGTGCTGCATGTTGCGTGCTCATGGTGCTTGTTGGAGCAAGTGCTCCAGTAGTGGACACGAAACTAAATCGCCTGCATCGGAGAGGAGTCATGTTGTGGCGCAGCAGAAGCATGGTCCTGCGGTCTGATTAGGTGGCTGTTTGGCACACGAACGAGTGGGTGATCACGCTTGGGCACACAGAGTGAGGGTGCTGCTCCCACAGAGTGAGGGTGCTGCTCTTGCTTATGAAGGTGCGGTAGTTTGAAGCAGTGAGCGTAGACAGTGTATTGTAACATTTTTTTTTAAATGTTTCGGGATTAAATTCGTAGGATGAACCCACGCACCGAGCAAGATAAGATGCATCCGAGGGCTCGGATATTACTTCTGTAACTCCAGAGACAGACTCGGATATCACTCCTGTAACTCCAGAGCCAGACGAACCAAGCATTCCAGAGCCAGAAGAGCCGACGTGGATTGGAATGCTAAGCGATTATTGAAGTGATCAGTCTTTGATGTTTGCAGAGGCGTTGTGTCCACGGTCAACGCTTCTCCCTAAGGGTTTCCAGACGTCGATTTTGCAGGACCCACACTGTGTGCCGGTGGTATTGGATACAGTGGTACTGAGGTTAAATTTTGATTTGTATTATTTAAAATAAATTTTTAATTGTATATTTAGATTCAACAGATTGTGCAGAAATTAGCTATTAAATTTGCGATTTCCATAAATTGCTGCAGGATTTTAACCAAAAAAAACCACCCGAAAAACTTAAAAAAATCTACAACTCCAATTACTTAATACTTTTCAAAATCAAATAATTAAAAATATAAAAATTAAATTGGTTAACACTTTTCAAAATCATATAATTAAACTCCATGCTACCAGGACTTGTTTAAACCTATCTCGTTCATGCATATCGCATTCATGAGTTTCCTAGCCTTCACACAGTTTGAAATGGAAAGCAACCGAAAAATTAATATCTTATGTCTAAAAATGCACCGCTCTCGCTAATTGGGCAGAATAAGATGTTCACAGCGACGGCAGTTGCCTTGAAGTAGAAAGTCAACGTTTTAGAGAGCCACATCAATATAATAGTAGAGAGCCACATCAATATAATAGTTTACCTTTAGCCTCACCGAGTGCCCATCTTTTGATGCAAGCAGGTTTGCTTGTGATAGGGGCCATGTCATTACAAGTCGGATTTTTATTTATATAAATAAATTTTTAAATATAAATAATAATAATCTTTTAATAATATAAAATTTAATTATTAAATTGATTAATTTATAAATTAAATCACATAGAAGTTATTTTTAAATTGAGAATAAGTGTACTAAATTTGTACGAAGTTTATGAATATTGAGAAATAGATTATTTTATTTTCTCTTTACCTATTGTCCATCTATATCTATAGATGCAAATTTATTTGTGATAGGATATAAAGTTACATGTTATATACTAAATGAGAATTTTTATAAATAATTTATTTTAATACCAATAAAAAAATTAGTAGATAATTTCTTAATTGTTAAATCGATTTAAATGATTGTTTTCTATAAATTATTAAATGTTTTAAAGTTTCTTTTTAAGATTAGAAGTAAGCGTATTTGTGTGAGAATATTAGTGTGAGGATTATGAATATTAAAGATTCTAATTATTAGAATATAGGAGTATAGGAGTTAGGAAAATTATTAGATAGTTTTTATATTTTTTTTGGTATATAAATTAATTAGAGAGATGTTGGGATAAGATAGGTTGTTTAACTATTATAATTCAATAATTTATATTTATATATATATATAATTTTAAATTCCTTAATTTTTTAATTTTATATTAGTAAGAAGTTATTATAATCTCGATAAACAATTAAAAATGTAAGTGTTTTTATTCTATTATGGATTTCATTATTAATGTAGGAAAAATAATCAAATCCAAAATGGTTACTTATTAATTTTGTGTATGACAAAATAGTTGAGAAGAAATGACTTCTTACAAATATTTAAAAATTCATTTTTATCACAAGCTACATTAGAACTATTGCATTTAGAAAATGATAAATAATTTGTCGCCAATTTATTACGACATTGGAAACGATTGTAAATAACTGGAGCTTTGGCTTTAGGATAAGAAGCAACTCTTCTTTGAGACACTTTCAACTCTTGTTATTCTATATGTTTTTGAACTTTATTGTTGCAACATCTCTAGAAAATCATATAGAATGATAGAGAAAAATCAAAATTATTTATAATTTACAATTTGAAAATTAAAGACAATACGCCTTATCATTTCAATCTCATATACAAGAATATTCCCCCATAAAAAATATGGCTATGACAAGGTAGCTACTTTATAAGAATAATATAAAAAATATAGAAAATAAGAGGTTCCCTAAGATTAGTTTAAAATCTAACCAAAACCATTTACAACATAAGTAGGATTCACATAAAGATGCCATATTTTACCTAAATCATGGGGGAATCAATGAAGAGATCATTTTATAGAATAACGATTATATTTAAATATTATTACATTTAAATTTAAAATTTAAAGAGAAATTGTAATATGATAAAGAATTATAGGACAAGAAAAAATCAAAGAGAAATTGTAATATGACAAGAAAAAATCAAGATACTATAAGGTAATATAGAAAAGATTTCTTTATTTTAACATAGTCTAAAGAAGAAAATGGACATTGTTAAAGTGCCACAAGCTCCATCGCAAAAAAAGATAAGGGACAATTCTTAAAATAATATGAGCGAATAGAATTTGTCATATTTGTGAAACTAGGAAGGTTGAAAATGAAAAGCATGTTCTCTGGGCGTTGAGAGGCTCATTCTACAACCTAGTATGAGAGATGTGTAATTTCTTCCATGCTCAACCTTAAGTTGACACACGTCACTTTGAAAATCAAAATAAATATTATTTAAATAAACAATAATGTCCGCTATAATTAAAAAAAATGAATATAAATGCTTTTTTGTTTTAATTCAAAGCATTATAAAACCTCAATAATCACACTATCACTTGTGCTATGTTCTCATTTATATTACAACATAGTGAGAAGGAAATGTTGTAAAAATGTTTCACATTTAAAACTATTTGAACATATATATATATATATAGATAGAGAGAAGGAGATAGATAGATAGATAGATAGATAGATATAGATAATAATAATAAAAAGTAGTAAAAAGTTCATTTATTTCTTGAAAAGTGTCATGATAGAAGAGATAGGAAGATGTGTACTTTATTCATTTTTTAATATAAAAATTGAATTTGTAACATTAAAAATGAATAATAATAATTCAATGTGGATCTTAGACTATTTTAATATGCAGGGTTAATTAATATGGACATGTGTTTAAAAATATATTAATAAAATTTAGTAATTTTATCTCAAATCTAGCAAAGATTTGTTTGATTAGTGAGCTTAAGTTTTGTATTCTATATAATCCAAATGGATTTGTTTGATTTATAAACTTAAGTTGTGCAGTTTACATAATCCAGTTGTCTAAAAATATTTTCAAGGCATTGAATCCCTTTATGTCTTTAAAAATGTAATTTAAAGAATGAAAAATTACACATGTTATATATAGATAATGAAAAATTATACATGTTATGTATGGTTGATATAGAAACAATGAATATATATATTCATAGTTTAGATGACATGTTTAAACATATAAAGGGACTCAATGCCATATGTGTGTGTGTTGGGGGTGGGTGGGGGGTGGTGGCATTGGATTTCTTTATATGTTTAAACATATATATCCATTTTAACCACTTATCTATCAAGGGAGAGAAGGATGAAATCTCAGTGGTGCAAACCCCTTTTCAAGATTTACATTCTAAAAAATGTTTGCACCTCGAAAGATTTAATCCCTCTAGGAGTTTAATAGATCTATAGTTAGGATGGATCTATATTTTTATAACATCATATACACTCACACTAATTCTCAGTTTCAAAATATTTGTTATAATATTAACCTTCCTAATATTTGAACGTGTCAAAATTATAGTCATTTTGGAATGGTTCTTTTAAAACTTTTTAAACATAAAAATAAATAAATAAAATCTTAAGAAAAAAAAATAATTCCTGGGGGGCATTGAATTTCTTTATATGTTTAAACATATATATCCATTTTAACCAATTATCTATCAAGGGAGAGAAGGATCAAATCTCAATGGTGCAAATCCCTTTTCAAGATTTACATTCTAAAAAATGTCTGCACCTCGAAATATTTAATCCCTCTAGGAGTTTAATAGATCTATAGTTATGATGGATCTATACTCTTATAACATCATGTAAACGCACACTAATTCTCAGTTTCAAAATATTTGTTATAATATTAACCTTCCTAATATTTGAACATATCAAAATTATAGTCATTTTGGAATGATTCTTCTAAAACTTTTTAAACATAAAAATAAATAAATAAAATCTTCAGAAAAAAATAATTCCTTAATATTTTTTAAAGCTTTCTTCATAAACATCAATCAACAATATCATGATGATCGTCAAATTAAAAATAAAAAAGACACACACAGACACATCCATATATATAATTATTTTTAATAACTTATAGAAAATTGCAAGAGATTAGAGAGAGATTGATTGCACACAACAAATCACACTTAGATGATTTTATTGATCACCAAAGGTACAAATATATAGGACATAAATTACTGACTTCGATACATCTAGATCATGACCATCACTCATACATTGGAAATAAAAACTTCTAGATTGAATCCTTATAACTCCTAATGACAACTACGCATGACATGGAAGCATTACTTCCAACACTCTCCCTTAATTCTCACATGGAAAACACATATTACAACAACAATATGATATTTCGTTAACTGGTCTTCATCAATACTCACATCCACACTAGAATCTCACAAAGACCACTCTTTCTTCACCACATCTTCAAGTTGTCACTTGACCTCCATTTAAAAGATAATCGCTTAAGAACATCTTTCACGTTCTTTGCAGAATTTACGCTTCTCGACCTCCTATACTTAGCCAAAAGGGGAAGGCTCCTACAATTTGAGTGCGCGGAGACCTTGGTAAGTCCATAGGCTGAGTGCGCAAGCCCCTGTAGCTAAGTGCGCAAGGAAAAGAAGTCTGTAATTGAACTATCATACTAAATAAAGACAATTTTGAGCCAATTCTAATGCATCTGAGTCTTATTTATTACTTCTTCTAGTCTTTGTATCTTCGCTCGAAGTTATGATTTATAGCAATTAATACTTAATTTCTACGTGGAATTGGTTGACCTGTAATATTTATGCATGTTTTCAATGAATATAAACTTTCGCAAAGATCTAGAAGTTGTTTAACTGCATTTATAGTAATCTTTTGTTCGAAAGGGTTAAAGGTGTGCGAAGGTAGATCTAAGCTATAAGGATTGCAGGAACCCATCACACAAGCCTCTGGATGCAAAAACTTGGTTTTGTTATCCCAAAATATTGCTTCGGGTTAGACTGCAACCTGCCCTACACAGGTTTTTTCCGAAAGGGCCAGTAGTTAGGGTTTTGTTGATTGGAACAGATAAAGTCGAACCTAGGTTAGGCCCCATCAAGCAATCAGATGGTTCTGTTCTCGGGACCGTGATATGTCTGAGTAATGTGTCATGTCAAGTAAGTGGATCCCTCCTAAGAAATAAATCAAAAAGTGAATCAATTGGAAGTTTCACTTGTTGCAGCTCACAAGAATAGAAACATGCGGTTATCCAAGGAACAATGGCTAAATAGATACCTATACACAGATGAGACCAAACCTTTAATTTATTTCTTCCCTTGTAAACTGCATGAGTGGTTGTCTAGATTAGTGGATAGTCAGGGTACGTGGAGGCTTGATGACCCTATTGTGTGGATCCCAGAGCTGGTAAAATGCTTCGAAGCTTCAAAAAATAACATCGCGTGAGCCGTTGATCACTGGATTGATCGTATCTTGGGAGGATTCATTACTGAGCTCGCAATTGATACAACCATCAGATATAGTGAAGCAAAGTGCAAGTTCTTCAAGGGATCAAGAGGTAAGTACTTAAAATATTTGAAAACCTGGATTTAGATGTTGTTGTGTGACAAACAATTTATGTCATTATATTGATGTTTGGGACTACGCGAAGCAGAAAGCCCTTCAAAAGGAATGAAGAATCAGGCTCTGAATACAGTCCGTTGTTAGGATCTTCTAATAGCAACAACGAAGGAACTTTTCTGAGAACACCATGAACTACGTTGTAGATAGTAAGCCAAGTTATCCAAGGGATACCGCATCCATCCAAGGGATACCCAATCCATCCACTCCACCTCCGCATCAACCATTCAACATGGAGAACACATTGAAGATGCCAATATTGAAAGGGGTAGGAAGCGAAGACCCCGAACAATTTTGGTTCGTCATGGATGTTGTGTGGAAAGCATAGCAAATTACTAACATTAATATGAAGAAAGCACAGTTGGTCACAATGCTACAAGATAGGGCGTTGATGTGGTATATCAAGTTCTCTACATATCAGCATTGCGCGACGATGGCAGAGACTCAGCAAGCACTGAATAATGAGTTTAAAAATCCTAAGTCTTTGGCAGAATATGTAACCGAGTTTAAGGAAATACTACAATAGATAAATGAATCTGCATGGGACTTCCATCAAAGGCTAAAGTGCCTTATCCCACAGGCTAATATGAATATCACAGATGATCAACACAGAGATTGGTATATCTCTTCGCTATTGCTTCATTCGGAATTGCCATTATCACAACAGAAGATAGGAACACAAGAAGAAGATGTGGAGATTACGATGAGGTTGGAAGCCTCACTAGTATAGGATACAAACGTTGGAGTGAAACATATTTAGTCGTAGATGGAAAGCATGCATATGGAATGCTAAAGCTTGAAGACAAGGAAGGAAGCTCAGTCTGAGGTGTGTGCAGAAGTTAGGTGCATAAAATGTAAAGACAAGGGACATGATAACGATCACTGACATGTTTATCAGAATTACCTAATTAGAGGAGGTTGTGCTCCTTTCAAGTCTGAGAACATTGTGGGACTGAGCGCAGGAGTACCCTTATGGTGCGTTATCTGTCAGATAGATAGGAAGCATGCAACTGACCATTGTGACATCTTGCAAAAGTTTGGGCAAACTCTGCAACTCAGTTGGACACAATGAGCGAAATTGTTGAAGCTACGAATTAATGATGGAGAAAACCCATACATATCAAATGCATGCAGAAAATTGGCCCCAGGACCATGGTGCAGGTGTAACGCGTGGAGGATTCTGGGGTGGCAGAAGAGGAAGTGGAGGAGTGGTTGGAAGAGGTCATGGACAGGTTATTTTCTACAACTATGGAGAAGTAGGTCGCTTTGTGCGTGACTATCAGAACCCAACACATCCATTCTAACAGTATTGTAGATAGTTTGACCACGTGATAGAATACTGCCTAGTGATGGTAGTAAAGATCTAGGAGAAAAAGACACAACAACCCACACAAAACATACAGATGATTACGGCAAAGCTTCGTGAAGAGGACCATAGCATCAATATAGTGACGCGAAGTGGTATTTCCATGGGAGAAGATAAAGGAAAGCAACCAGAAATTGAAGGCTGGGTGCGCAAGGCCACCAAAAAAGAGGCCAGATTTTCTCTCAACAAGGATAAAGAAACTTTTATGGAAGCCAAGAAGAACTTCGTTGAGGCTTCTACATGAGGAATTCAGGAGAAATTGATTGCCAACAATGAAGCACAGGACTTGGATTCCTCACTATTAGTTACTTTTCTCAAAACCTGTATGAAGCTATTGCGGGATCGAAAGGCAGTGGAAGGGCTCTAGGAGCTAATTGACAATTGCATGGGTAAAATCAAGACTCCTCCAATCCAACACACTATGAGGAAATTGGGTAAGCATAAGAAGGGATAGGGTGTGAAATGAGGCTGACTACACAGATTGGAGAATACGAAATGGATCGTCATCTTGGATTTGGGATCTAATGCAAATGTGTTGCCTAAACAGACATGCGAGAGGATGGGGAGACTTGCACTGTAATGGTGTCCTATACAACTACGCATGGATAATCAACATAAGATCATTCCTATGGGGCACCTGTATGGGGTAACCATAGACATTGAGGGAGCAAGCGCTCTAGCGAATTTTGAAGCAGTTGAAATAGTGGATGACAAAAATCCTTACCCTATGCTCTTAGGAATTGATTGGGCCTTCGACATAGATGCCATAATTAACTTGAAGAAGAAAAGGATGACACTTGAGAGGAAATCGTTGCGCGTTATTGTACCATTGGATCCTGTTGAGGGAACGTTCTACACTGAACCAGTCTGAAACTTTGAAGAGTATGACAATTTGGATCAAATATACAAGATTAATATGCGTGATCAACATTGGATAAATCCCAATAGAGATGGGCAAATTACATGGGATAAATATAACTCATGTCCCTCGAATTCAGATGAAGAACTCGAGCATTGATAGAATAGGTTGCACGAAGTTTCAACATTGTGCTGCAATATGATGACAAAATCACTTCAATGTGTATCCACAGAGGTAAGAAATATTCCTCATTATGATGACTTGGATGATGTTAGTTTGTTTCTAGATAAGTTTGAAAGAGAGGTGCTAGAAGAGCATCGATTCCAAGCTCTTGATCTGGCGCTGCGCGCTATGCCTTTTCGCTGGTGGGGTACACATAAGGATAACTTTGTTGACTCTTGGGTTGTGTTACATTCTTTCCACGACTAGCCCCAGTAGTTAAACGGGGGGGTTAGAGGGGGTGGTAGCCCCCCTCTACGAGGTTTAGGACAATGACTCGGGGAAAAAAAATTTGGACCCTATATTAGGTGGGTGGACCTACCTATGGTTTTTTGCATGGATTTCACATATGTTTTTGGGTGTGATGATTTTTGGTCCATGGTATTTTGTAGATCTGGTCAAGGGAACTACAATTATGTTCAAATATAGGGTTAATAGATCGATGTTTATCGATGCCTCGGCATGTATATATATGTATTGTAACATTGAAAGGAACATAATGAAAAATCAATCTAGTAGTACCAATTTTGGGATCTAGGGGAAAACGTCTATGTATATTTTATGTGTTATGCTCTTGCCATTGTTTATTTTCTATTTTTTAGAATTCATATGCACGTAATATTTGTATGAGGTTAATACCTACACTAACTGGAAGGAGTACAAGCGAATGATGAAGCTAAGGTTCGGGTACACGAATACCTTCCTGCCAGAAGAATACTTAGGCAAGGTTGACCTGCGCGAGCATTTGGCACGATGGACTAAAGCTTAGGGGGAGGAACCTCAACAAAAGTGGGTACATATCTTTTGTCACACCCTAGATACCATTTCAATGAACTGGTACTTGGAAACAGAGCTACGCCATGGGATGCCCGAATGGGATATCCTAAGGGAAAGTTTCTTGCTAACTTTTAGCTTTGAGGATGGATTTGAGTGTATTGAAGAAGCACTTCAGGAAATCAAGGCCACAGTCTTTAGGATGCCTGAGGAGCAGGTAGAATGGGTTGAACCAAACTGGAACACACAACTGCGCCATGTGCTAGAATGCTACAACATGACTGCAGAGGTTAGAGAAGAGGATCCATGAAATATCAACATTTCAAAGACCGAGGGATGATGCAAGGTTGAATGCCCCAATGTATTGAACCCAGATATAAATGAACCTTTGAAAACTAGGAAAGTAAACATTGGATCCGACGCGTAGCCTAAGTTTGCAAAGATAGGCAATTATTGGGATGAAGATACAATTGATAAAGTTGCAGAACAATTGCGCAAATATGAGGACTTGTTTCCTACCAAGTTCTCATATCTGAAGGGAATAGTAGGGGATCTAGGTGTAATGAAGATCACTCTAAAGCTCAACTCGAAGCCCGTAAAACAAAGACCTACCATCTAAATCCCAATTCAAGGAGAAGGTGCGCAAAGAGCTAGACAAAATGCTAGAGGCTGGAGTCATTAAGCTAGTGGGAGAGTCTGACTAGGTAAGCCCTATGGTTGTTCAAGAAAAGAAGCAATAAGATGAAATCAGAATATGCGTAGATTTGAGAAAGCTCAATGATGCATGCGTTCATTACCCATTTCCAATGCCATTTACAGATGAAGTTTTTGGAGAATGTGGGAGGGTAGGAATCCTATTCATTCACTGATGGGTTCTCGGGGTATCATCAGATTAAGATTGTGTAGGAGGATCACAGCAAGACGACCTTGGCGATGGAGTGGGGATGCTTCCATTATACAGTGACACCATTCAGACTAAAGAATGCGCCTACGATCTTCTAAAGGTTTGTAATTGCAGCTTTTAAGGAGTTTATCCATAAATTATTAGAAGTGTATTTTGATGACTGGACTCTGTTTGGATTGGTAAAGCACCATGTTGCAAGTCTATACCTTATGTTGGATACTTGTCGCAGATATCAAATTGCTCTTTAATTGATGAAATGTATCTTCTGTGTGCCTTATGGGATATTGCTAGGTTATGTGGTATGCAATCAAGGATTAATGGTAGACCCTGTGAAGATAACTGTTATTTTCAATTTAGAGGCCCAAGATTGTAAAGTAGTTGTGCGTAGCCCTAGGCCACACTGGCTACTATAGGATGTTTATTAAATCCTATGCACAAATAACTATGCCAATGGAGAAATTACTAAAGAAGGACGCGAGTTTCTGCTGTCAATAGGACTGTCAGTAAAATCTCAATGTGTTAAAGGAAAAGATGGTGACTGTGCCCATTTTGGTGTTCCCAGATTGGAAGAAAGAATTTCATGTTCACGTGGATGTCTCCCATATTGCGCTAGGTGCGGTATTGACTGAACCAAGCATAGACGAGATTGATCATCCTATAGCCTTCGTGAGAAGGAAAATATCCAAGGTACAGAAGAACTACTCAAATACAAAGCATGATGGGTTGGAAATGGTGTACGCGCTACAAAAAATTTGACACTACCTATTGGGCCCACACTTCAAAATGGACACAGATCACTGCACTCTCAAGTACCTGGTCAACAAGCCTGTGTTGGGGGGGAAGATCTGTAGGTGGTTATTTCTCTTTCAGGAATATGATTTTGAGGTGATTTTGAAGCTTGGTCTATTAAATGAGTGATCGAATCATCTATCCAGAAATGAGACAGCTGAAGAACTCACTAGTTTGGAAGAAGGATTTCCAGATGCGCAACTCTTTGTTGTATGTGTCACAGACAATCACTTTGCTGACATAATCTAGTTTTTAAACACTGGTACAACCCCAAAATGATATTCTACACAACAGAAAAAGGAACTGGTGGTCCGCGTAGTTGATTTTCATGAAATAGCTCGACACTTGTATAAGATGGGCATGGATGAAATACTACATCAATATGTTCCAAAGTTTGAACGATCTAGCATCCTTGCTGACACACATGGAGTGGTGAGAGGACACTATGTAGGCAGAGCAACCATGTAGAAGATTTTGTGCACAGGATTGTAGTCGATGACGACGCATAAGGATTCTAAGGCATATTGCAAGGCATGCGATGCTTATTAGAGGACGAGGAATCCATAGTGGAGGGATGAACTGCCCTTAAATTCTCAGATTTCATTGCAGGTGTTTGAAAAATGGGTGATTGACTTTGTTGGTCCAATACAACCACTAGGGAAAAAGACGGGCACGCGATACATTATTACTGCGACTGAGTATTTGACAAGATGTGCGGAAGCACAACCAATCAAAGGTTGTAGCACTGCTACAGCTACGAAGCTCCTTTTTTATTTTGTCTTGACTCAAGTTGGATGTCCTAAAATATTAATGAGCGATAGGGGTATGCATTTCTTAAATGAAACAATTGCCCCGATGCTTGAAGAATTCCAGGTTTATTATCAAAAGAGTACACCCTATCATTCTTAAGATAAAAATACGATTGAAGCATTCAATAAGATCCTGTAAAGTACGTTGACAAAGGTTTGCAATGTGAAAAGGAACGATTGGCATATAGGCATACCAATAGTCCTATGGGCGTATAGGATGAAATGTGAAAAGTTGACAGGCCAAACTTCATTCAGGTTGATCTATGGGATAGAGGTTGTGATGCCCATGGAATATATCATGCAGAGTCTATGGATTGCAACATTAACTGATATGGAAGATCATGAGACTATGGAGGAGCGCCTTGTGCAGTTGCTGGAATTAGAAGAAGACCGATTTTTGGCAGGATTTCACGAACAAGTGCAAAAAGAGAGCAAGAAGGCCTGGCATAATCGACATATTAAGCTGTGCACCTTCAAGGTGAATAATTTAGTGTTACTTTATGACAACAAATTCATGAAATTTCCTAGAAAGTTTCGAATGCATTGCCTGGGTCCTTATGTAGTTAAGGAAATTATAGATGGTGGCGTACTTCAGCTCACCAAGCTAAATAAGGAATTATTTGTGGGTAAAGTCAATGGAAGCCGATTGAAATTGTATAGAGGGGATCCTACCCCTGCACAATGACTACATGATGGCAGCATAGTCTTTGTACTCCAAGAAATTGTAAGGAAGTACCGGACTATAAACTGCACTACCCAAAGAGTGGAAAAAGGAAGTAAGGGGGCCGCATAATGGAAGTAGCCAGTGGGCCATGGAAGTTGGTGCCATGGAGCAAGGTCGAAAAGTAGTGGTTGGGTACACTGTAGATGATCAGATGGAGAAATTTTCATTAAAATGAGCGGGTTGGTTGCATTTATTGTGCAAATATTTGAAAATGTACTGCCAAAGATACATTTATGATAGAAATTTCGAAGGAACGGCCGGATTTTAATTTGAAATCACCTATAAATCTAAAATGTTTCCCTTCATTAGAACCCTTTGCTCTCTCAAAATCACTTGTGAACTTTCGTGCTTGAATTCTATGAACCAGTCTTATTGGGAAGATATTTTCTTACATCTAGGGTTAGCTAATGTGTCTAAAGCATTCCATGAGGCTTTCTTGGAGAGAATGACAACCACTAAGCCCATAGAATCCACATGTTCTAAAGCCACAACCCCTGAAGCCATATAGGAAATGGAAGCAACACCCTCTATACCTATGTTGCCAAGGTTGCCTAAGCCTAAGTCATTTTCTGCAAAGAGAAAACAAAAGAAACAACAAGTTCTGGTGCACCAATCACCGAGGAAAAACCCCCAGAGATACGCCATAAGGGGAAAATGGATAAGTCCAAGCAACCATATAGACCCTTGGCTCTTCATGAGGAAGAGCTTCATGGGGAATTGAGGAGATGGAAGTTAAAGAGGGTGAGCCTATGACTTGGCTCCCAAAGTATATCCCACTGCGACAAGGAAAAGTGAAGGTACCGAAAGATAAAGATACTGATAAATTTATGGTTTCTACACCACTGGTACTAGAGAAGGTGGTATTTGAAGGCATGCTCTTAAGGCACATTCCTGCACTAAAAATGGAAGATTAGGATATGGAAGATCACGAGAAATTCCCCCAGGTAGCACCAAATAATGATTTGGCGAAGATTTACTACGGGAGACCAGGGTAACGCACTTGGAGCCAATGAAATGGGTCGTGAGAATTAAAAATCTGGGATTTCTGAATATGTTGTAAGTGCCACATTTTAGCAGAATAACCATCAACACGGTCTTTGTTCTACAATTGCTTACCCTGGTGCATGAAGGGTGTCTCTAGGTGGGAGAACCCATCCCTATTACGGATATGCTGATCCATCGAATCACTATGTTTCCCCATTAAGGAGTGGATCCAGCAGAGGCATTTGGAGGAAAAACCAAATAAAAATATCTCATGGACCAAATGAAGAGTGAGTTCGACTTGGTGAAGAAGTCGCGTGGATATTCCATCCGCTCCATTATAACAAGACAGTTTAGTTTTCCACACAAATCTTGGCTTGCAAGATCATGAGGAAGTGTCGTGCGAACGAGGTTCCGATGTTAGTAATTTCACTAGCTGCGTAATGTGCTAAAGCTGCTAAGTGGAGGTTTCCAGAAGACAGTCAATTCCCTCCACATGAAGCTGACTTACCATAAGCCGTGAAGTTCACTTCGCTCTAGGTGATGAAGGACCCTACAAGAGTCATGGAAACTAATATGTTTTGGGTAATGGTTGATATGGACCTCTACATTGTGATTAGTCAGCAGCCGAGGCTGTCACCAACTCTATTTTAGAAACTGGAGGCCTACGCAGAGTTCAAGGTGGATTTTCAAAATGTGTCTATCCACACGAGGAAGGATCCAAGGAAGACATGGTAAAAGCTATCGTACCTAGTGAGTGAGGTCGATGCATAAGAGATTGTGGGGAAATGGCTAGGAGAGTCGTTGCAGCATTAGATCTCAATGTGGGTACAAGGAAGGTTGGAGAAAGTTCCTCTGCATAGGCTACACCAACATAGAAGTAGAAGGAGGTTGATCAAGTCGCAGCTCGAGAGAAATCTGCGCAGTAGAAGAAAGAAGCTACTGCCACAACAGTTGTTGCTGAGGCAGCTACTAAGAATGAGTGGGTGGCTAAGGAGACCACTATCGATGTTGAGGAGTTTGCTTCTCAGCACTCTGATGAAAAAGGGGAGATTGATGTTGAAGGAAGTTGTGACAAGGAGCATAGAAGTCCATTTAAACTATAGAAGTGGACCAAGGATACAACTTTTAGACCTAGAAAGAAGAATAAATCTGAAAATCACACACATGTTCATCCAATGGTCCTCACTGAGGAGGACTTGGATGAAATCGGAGACAAGGTCTACGACACAACGACAAAGCTGTGGAAGTAGTTCAAGCATCAATACCAACAGACCCTAGGGAATGTGAAAAATTATCTGCGTGAACTACAAATTCAAACAGGATGGTTATAAGTGAGTGTTGTGTTGAGTATGGAGCATGATTGTTTAGAGGTCTTTGTTTCATCCGGATGTATACCCCAAGAAGTTTGTACACCCCTCCATGCAGGGGGGGTGCAGGGGGGGCTTGTCCCCCACACAGGGGTCTGGGGGGCTGATCCCCCTTGGCTAGGGGGTCTGGGGGCTAGCGGTCCCCCGGTGGGGGTTCGAGGGCAGCACCCCCGAAGCTAAAAACAGATGTAAAATTGTCTTGTAAAAGTATAGTAATTTCTAGTCATTCTGGACCGTTCATTAGGCGAATGATCTGATGGTAGAAATTATGTTTAATTTAGAGTTTTTTGCCCTAGAAGGCAACCCCTCTCTTTGTATGAGGGCATTGTATTGATTCTATGTAATAGATATGTATTCTCCGAGCGAGAATCAAAGAGGTGAGAATGTGAGAGAAAACAGAGGATATTACAGTGGATCTACTGTAGGTTTTATCTCTTCATTTTGCTGGATAATAGAAAGGAAGGACTAGTTGTTCAGGGTGGAGGTAGCCCAAACTGGGTGAACCACGCATATCTGTGTCTCTTTTGTTTTGTGCATTTTTTGTGTTTATATTTCTGCAATATTTTATGTGTTCCATTGATCCATAATATATAATTTTCTAACAACTGGTATCAGAGTCGAAGGCTTATTTGGCTGATAAACTTGCAGGAAAGAAAGGTTCCTCATTTTTGTGGGAGAAATGGCGAAAGGTTGTAAGTTTAGGGTCGAGAAATTTAAAAGCCAAAACTTCTCGTTGTGGAAGATGCAGATGGGAGATTAGCTGTATCAGAAAGAACTGTACCTACCATTGGGTGGAAAAACAAAGATGCCGACGGGTATAACAGATGAAGAATGGAAACTTCTTGATACAAAGGCACTCAGAACAATGCAGTTGTGCCTTGCAGCGTCGATCGCCTTCAACATTTCGAAGGAAACAATGATAGAGGGTTTGATTAAGGCGTTGGAGAAACTATATGAAAAACTCTCAACCTCAAACAAGGTATTTCTTATGAAACGGTTATTTAATATGAGGATGTCGGAAGGTGGATCTGTTGCAGACCATTTAAATGATTTTAATACTATTACAAGTTAGTTATGTTCTGTAGGGGTAAACTTTGATGATGAATTTAGAGCTCTATTATTCTTGTGCTCATTACCGGAAAGTTGGAATGGTTTAGTAATGGCCATTAGTAACTTTGTTTCTGGATCTAGTATTTTAAAGTTTGATGATGTTGTCGGTGCTATCCTTAGCGAGGAAATGCGATGGAAAAGCTCCGGTGAGAAATTGGGTAATGCTTTGAGTGCAGATTCTAGGGGAAGAAAAATGGAAAGAGGAAGGAGCTCAAGATATTGCATTAAATCAAGGAAAGGAAAATCCAAGTCTAGATCAGGGATAGTGTGCTCAAAATGCAGAAAGAAAGGACACCTAAAGAAAGACTATAGATCTCGGAAGGGAAAAGAAGGAGATGCACAACATGAAAACAATCATGAAGCAAATGTGATAGGTGAGGTGTTACAAGATGCTTTGATTCTTTCTTTCGAAAATATTATTGATTCCTGGGTGGTAGATGTAGAGGCCTCATTCCATGCCACACCTGATAAGAAATACTTTCATGACTATGTTCAAGGATATTTTGGACAAGTTCGTTTGGGTGATGATAAACCCTGTAAAATTGTTGGAATGGGTAAGGTTCTTGTAAAACAATAGAATGGAAAATAATGGCTACTAAAGGAGGTAAGGCATGTTCCAGATCTAAAGAAAAATTTGATTTCAAGAGAGCTATTAGGTGGTGAAGGTTGTGTGACAGCTTTCAAAGATAAAGCTTGGAAGGTCACCAAAGGAGCCCTGGTAATAGCAAAAGGCGAAAAGGTACATTGTATTTATGCAATGGTATTTCTAACTCTGTTAATGCTTTAACTTCCAAAGGAGCAGATGCAACATTATGACATCATGGGCTAGGACACATGAGTGAAAAGGGGATGAAGATTCTTCACTCAAGGAATTTGTTTCCAGGTTTGAAGAATGTTGATTTGGACTTCTATGAGAATTGCATTTATGGAAAACAAAAGAGAGTCAGATTTCTCAGAGTTAGGGAAGAAAAGAAGAGTGAAAAATTAGAGCTTGTGCATACAGATGTATGGGGACCTGCTCAGGTATCATCTCTCTGTGGCTCTCATTATTATGTTACTTTTATTGATGATGCAACTAGAAAAACTTGGATTTATTGTATTAAGAATAAATCGGTTGTATTTGATACTTTCAAGAAATGGAAAGCTTAATCAGACAATGGAGGTGAATATCACAGCAAAGAGTTTGATAGGTACTGTTCAGGGCATGGAATTCACAGAGAGAAGACAGTTCCAAGAACACCACAAGAAAATGGCGTGTCAGAAAGGATGAACAAAACAATCATGGAGCGTGCAAGATGCATGAGATTGCATGCAGGATTGCCTTTACAAATTTGGGTAGATGCTGTAGATACTGTTGTTTATCTAATAAACAAAGGGCCTTCAAGTTCCTTAAATGGTGGTGTTCCAGAGGAAGAATGGACAGGTAAAAAGGTAAACTACTCTTTTTTAAAGCCTTTTGGTTGTGAGGCCTTTGTCCATATTGATAAAGAAAATAGAACAAAGCTTGAGGCAAAGTCAAAGAAATGTACCTTTATTGGATATGGTGTTAATGATTTTTGTTATCGCTTATATGATTATGAAAATCACAAAATCATTAGGAGCAGAGATGTAATATTCAATGAAAAGGTCTTGTATAAGAATCAGTTGCAGGAAAAGAAACAGGAAAAAGAAAACAAGGAATACACAGTTCTTGATGAAATCACTGAAAAAGTAAAGGTGCCTGAAAATAATAATAATCAACAACCACAACAACAGCAACCACCACAATAGCAACAGGCACCCCAAACACCTGAAAGTGGTGTTAGAATATCTACCATGATAAGTAGACCCCCTGAATGATACTCTCCTTCATTATATTATTTATTGTTGACTAATTCTGGTGAACTTGAATGTTATGAAGAAGCAATGCAGGTTGAAAGCAGGAAGAAGTGGGAGGTAGCCATTGAAGAAGAGATGGACTCCTTAATGCATAACCATACTTGGGACTTAGTTAGGATGCCTGTAGAAAAAAATACATTGAAGAATAAATGGGCTTACAGGCTGAAGGAAGAAGATGGAGGAAAACAGAGGTAGAAAGCTAGACTTGTGGTGAAGGGGTTTGCATAGAAGAAAGGTATTGATTTTGATGAAATATTTTCTCTTGTTAAAATTACTTCAATCAGAACTATTTTAAGTCTAGGAGCAGTTGAATATTTGCATCTTGAGCAGTGAGATGTAAAGACAACCTTTCTCCATGGGGATCTGGAGGAAGAGACATATATGCAGCAACCACATGGATATGAAGTGAAAGGGAAGGAGAAACTAGTGTGCAGGTTGAAGAAGAGCTTGTAATGGCTTAAAAAAGGCTCCAAGGCTGTGGTATCTAAAATTTGACAAATTTATGTCTGAACAAGGTTATACTAGATGTCACTCTGATCATTGTGTTTATCTGAAAAAGCAAAACGATGGCAACTATATTATATTTTTATTGTATGTAGATGACATGATTGTTGCAGGGTCTAACATACAGGAAATAAATGTGCTCAAAAAAAAATTGGCAAATGCATTTGCAATGAAGGATTTGGGAGCTGCAAAACAGATCCTTGGTATGAGAATAAATAGAGATAGGAAAAATTGTAAATTAACATTGTCTCAGAATGAGTACATACAAAATGTGTTGAAAAGATTTAAGATGCACAATGCAAAACCAGTTATTACACCTTTTGCTAACCATTTCAAACTTAGTAAGGAAATGTGCCCAAAGACCTAAGAAGACTTGAATTATATGTCTAAAGTTCCATATGCATAAGTAGTTGGAAGCTTAATGTATGCAATGTTCTGCACAAGGCTTGATATTGCACATGCAGTGGGAGTTGTAAGCAGCTACATGAGCAATCCAGGAAAGGAACATTGGATGGCAGTGAAATGGATTCTCAGATATTTGAAAGGTACCACAAATCAAGAAGTATGCTTTGGTGGTTCAATCATTTCTCTACAGGGATATGTTGATGCAGATATGGCAAGTGACATAACAAGAGGAGAACTACAGGATATGTATTTACTGTTGGTGGATTAACTGTCAGTTGGGTTTCAAAAATCCAAAGTGTTATTACGCTTTCAACAATAGAAGAAGAGTATGTTGCTGCTATAGAGGCTAGTAAAGAAATGATTTGGTTACAAAGGTTTATGGGTGAATTAGGTAAGGAGCATGATATGGGCATGTTATATAGTGATAGCCAAAGTGCCATTCATCTTGCAAAGAACTCAACATTTCATTCCAGGTTTAAACACATACAGCTGAAGTACCATTTCATATGATTAGTGTTGGAAGATGGAGAGTTGAAGCTGGAAAAGATACACATTAGCCAGAATCCTGCAAATATGCTAACAAAAGTTATAACCAAGGAGAAACTGAGAATATGCTCAGTTTCAATTGATCTTCAAGGATGACGATGAAGATGAGAAACAACCAGGTCTAAAGAGGAGTCATTATCCAGCAAATGAAGCAGCGATGGAGTTGCTACAATCATTCTCCAAGTGGGAGATTGTTGAGTATGGAGCATGATTATTTAGAGGTCTTTGTTTCAGTTGGATGTATACCCCAGGAAGCTTGTACACCCCTCAATGTAGGGGGGCGACTTGTCCCCCACGCAGGGGTCCGAGGGGGGTGATCCCCCTAGGCTGGGGGTTCTAGGGGCTAGTGATGCCTTGGCGGGGGTTCAGGGGCAACGCCCCCGAAGCTAAAAGAAAATGTAAAATTGCTTTGTAAAAGTATAGTAATTTCTAGTCAATTTGGGTCATTCATTAGGCGGATGATCTGACGGTAGAACTTATGTTTAGCTTAGGGTTTTTTTCCCTAGAAGGCAACCCCTCTCTTTGTATGAGGGCATTGTATTGAGTCTATGTAATAGATGTGTATTTTCCGAGAGAGAAGAAGAGAGGTGAGACTGTGAGAGAAAATAGAGGATATTACAGTGGATCTACTGTAGGTTGTGTCTCTCCATTTTGCTAGATAATAGAAAGGAAGTACTGGTTGTTCGGGGTGGACGTAGCCCAAATTAGGTGAATCACGTATATCTGTGTCTCTCTTGTTTTGTGTGTTTTCTGTGTTTATATTTCTACAATATTTTATGTGTTCCATTGCTCCGTAACATATAATTTTCTAACACATTGGATAGGTAAGTGAGATTCAAGCGAGCCTATAGCAAGTGAGCATTACTGTGTTGGAGACAAAATAGAATCTGGATCTCGGTGTCATACCATTACCTGATGGATCCCTACATGCACAGACAGATGAAGCAAACACCCAGCTCCAACAGATCAAGGATGTGAGTGTCAACCTCACAACATTGACTATCAAGACCCTCCATGTATTACATTAGGGAGTATCCAACGAGCTCAGGGACATGGAGAAGCATGCGTTGCTAGTAATCATCGAAGTGGAGACCAAAAACGAAAAAATATTAACAGAAAAGACACATGTGCTCAAAGAAAAGGAAGATCTGGCCATGTACAGCCAAAACCTGGAGGCATCCATTACACATGCATGTACTGTGCTACTAGAACTCAACATTACTAAAGGCACATCCTTAGTAGCAAAGATTCAGAAGTTGGATGCAGCAATCCAAGAATAAAAGTTGTAAATCGGCTGAGTTCGATTTGAGTAACAGATTCAGATCTCTGAGTTACAATTAAAGTAGCAGCCAACCACTTCGCCAGAAATCCGGGAGCAACGCAAAGGAGACACCAAAGAGGGAATGTCCACTTTAGATGCAACACTTAAGGACTGCACAAATCTCTTTGAGCAGGAAATGGAACTATGGAGGTCTCTATAGGAGGACCCAACTCTGCAGACTATTGGCACATATATTAGGGAGAAGCAGAAGAAATTTGACGAACTCAGGGAAATGACGTGCAGTTTGGTGCTAGTCCAACGCTTCCCTCGATTGACAAAAGGAAAGTAGTTATAAAGACAGATTGAGGAGCTGCAAAGAAAAGAGGTCATCTTCAAGGCCAGGACACAACCATGGACATAGGAAGCTAGCCAGGTCACTCTGTCAATTCAAGAAAAATTGAAGACAATCCAACAGAAACAAAGGATGATGGGCCTCGCGGTGGAAGGCCCTACTATAGAGAAGCTAGTCAAGAAGTACATCAAACCGTGGTGAAGGGTATTGCTGATTTGTAGGTGATGAAGGTGGAGTTCCACAAACTCCGAGAAAATATTGTTGCACCAGTCAAGCGACTCGAGGGTGAGTCACCCAGTTTGTATTGGGGGCTTGCTGGGATAGGTCCTTGGGGTCAAATTTTGAGTATAAATTAATATATTTTTCTATAAAGTGTAAAGTCTCCACGAAATATGGAAGTAAAGCACGAAGGTAGTATGAGTCAAAGGGGCTTTAGTCTCTTAGGTGGGTAGGTGATAGGAGGTTTTTGAGACCCGCCCATGGTCCGGGGACCATGGTATTGTAAGAAACGTTTTATGTATAGATGAGTCATAGCGAGTCTAACGAAGTTACTTTTTGAGAAGAATCTTTGTGAGGGAAAGAGGCTAAGGCAGGAAAGGTATGCTTCATGTACTTAGGCGAAAGGGGAAGGCTCCTACCGCTGAGTGCGTGGAGACATTGGTTAAGTCTATAGGCTGAGTGTGTGGGCCCCTGCATTTGAGTGCATAGGGAAAAGAAGTATGTAATTGAATGGTCATACTTAATAAAGACGATTTTGAGCCAATTCTAATGCATCTGAGTCTTATTTATTAGTTCTGCTAGTCTTTGTATCTTCACTCTATGTTATGATTTGTATGAATTAATACTTAATTGATCCAAGCAATTAGTAGAGCTATAATATTTATGCATGTTATGAATGAATATAAACCTTCGCGAAGATCTAGAGGTTATTTAAGTGCATTTACAGTAATTGTCTATTTGTAAGGGTTAAAGGTGCGCGAAGGTAGATCTAAGCTATAAGGAATGAAAGAACCCATCACACAACCTTTTGGATGCAGAAACTTGGTTTTGTCATCCCTCAATACTACTTCAGGTGAGACTACAACTAGCGCTACACAGGTTTTTGCTTAAAGGGCCAATAGTTAGGGTTTTGTTGGTTGGCACAAATAAAGTTGAAACTAGGTCAGGCCCCATCAAGCCAAAAATAATAATATGTACATAAACAATAACATTAAGGCTCTCTCACATCTTCCTGGCCCTCCTATGAAGGAGTTAGGCCAGAATAGGCTCTAATTCCATGATAGAAAATTGAGAGAGATGAGAGAGATTGATTGCATACAGCAAATAACACTTCCTGTTTTTATTGATCACCACAGGTACAAATATATAGGGCATAACACACTGACTTTGACATATCTAGATCATGGATCCAACTCATAACATAGGAATCATCAACTTCTAGATTGGCTCCTTATAACTCCTAATGGCAACTACACATGACATGGAAGCATTACTTCCAATAAAAACCATAACTTAAAAAAAGACAATGACAAAAAGAAATCATCGTTTCACATTATTCACTTAACCCCATCTTCGGTTTCTAAACAATCTTTTTTATGTATACATAAATATTTTTAAATAACTTATTTAATATAAACCATAATAATAATTAAAATTAAATAAATCTCCACTAAATATAAAATCTATAAACTCTAAATAAATAAATAATAAAAAAAAACCAATACAAAACAACAACTCAAATTACAATCTCTTCTTAGTATATAAGATCTTATATATAAAATCTTACATCTATTCGAGTAACAAACAACTATCTTTAAAATGAATTTAACCCTACAAAATCTTACGTCTATACGAGCCACAATCAGCTATCTTTAAAATAAATCTAACACTATATAACTCTTACATATTAGACTTAGAAGTTCCCTTTAATTCTTAACTAAAAGTTAGGTTCGTTGAAACTACCTCCAAAAGTGTCTTACGTAATAGTTGACGTACAAAAAAAGTGACTAAATGAGGTGGTAGAGTACCAAAAAAAGAGTGACTAAATGAGGTGGTTGAAAACACTGTCAAAATTGGAAAATAGGAATATACGAATGTTTTAAATAGCCTTGCAAAGTCTATTTGGTTTCCAAATTTTATGGTGGATATTTTTTATTTTTGTGATAAGGTTTAAGTAGTAGTTTTTTCTTATTTAATTATCAAGTAGTTGGTACAATGAGATATTATTTTTTTCCACCTAGTTTCAAATTTTATGTGGGATATCTTTGTCCCATTGTGATAAGGCTCAAGGAGTAGGCTTACCCATCCTCATGGAATCTTAACACTAGCTAAGTCATAAATTCCTAGAATATCTAGTTGAAAAACACTTTGATATACTCTTGGTGTTATAGTGGTAGTTGCTAGGTTTGATCTTGGGCCTTACATAAACTAGCATTTTCACCTTATGTTGCAAAGGAAACGCCGTAAGGCATAGAGTGGTGAAGAATAGCATAGAGTGGGGAAGAATAGGGACATGTATAAAGTGGGGAAGAATAGGGACATGGATAGAGTGGGGAAGGATAGGAACATGTGAATGGACATTGTTGAAAGTAAGGGTGGAAGATAATGAGTTACAATTGCAATAGTTAGTTATGTGTATTTTGAAAATGGATATTTTGTAAATAATAATAATTTGTGAAAGAATAGCGACATGTACATGCCCAATCAAGGCTGTGAACCTTGAGCAAGGCCAGCTCTTGTCGAATGTAACAATGAATAACTCCAATGTATTTCATAACCACGTTGGCTTCATCTTCCAAAATACTCAGTATGATCGCTTGCTTTTTGGAACTCGTCAGTGTAATCTTCGACAAGCTGCCTGTGACGCTATCTAAGACACTGGCTCTAAATTTTCTCCTCCCTTTCACGCCTGGCTGGATATAATTTCTTTCTCAGCAAAACTTTGAATTCGTTATAATACATAACAAGTGCTTTCTTTTGCTGTTACAAATTCTAGCAATAGCTTTCCCACCATAGTAGGGCATGCTTTGACATTTTCAAACATGCAAAGGTAATCTTTTGCACATTCGAATGTCCCTGACAACTGAAATAAGCCTCAAGCTGCCTTAATCTATTATTCAGTTTTTCTGTATACATCTGCCCATCAATTTGTTGAAAGGTTCGTCTTCACTCTTCTTGGGGCTTTTCTCCCTCCAAGTGATACTATTGTATGGTTTTAATCATCCACTTCCAGGATTGTATAGCACTCTGATATCAAATGACCTGCTCTGTCACCTGCCAACACAAAGGCATTAACAGGGGATCAAATTGTTAGTCAGTATTAAAGTAATACCCAGGAAACAGGGCAGATCGATTTATATACACAGTTCATGCCAGAGAAATTAGAAAAACGCAGTAGATCAGAAGAGTCTTTGGATACCTTCTAATGAAAACTACAGCAAAGAAAACCAAAGCTACTAACAGAGAGCTATGAGGACGCCCAAAACAGGGACATTTCAGTCGGTTTACATTTAGCATTTAGGGAAGTAAGAAAATATAGGAAGCAAGATATTACCAGTGAGATTTATTACACAAAAGTTCAAAACTATTTTGAGAAGGAAGAGTATGGCTTTATTCACTGGGAAATTTCTATAAAGAGTTTTGTTACAGATGAGTACAGTTGTTTTGCACTCTAGTATTGGCAGCAAGATTTACATGCACTGTTCTGGTCTGTATCCTGTTGTGCCCGTGACTTTTCTTCTCTCTCTATCCTTTCTCCTTCCATCGAACTCAGAGAACCCCAGTGAGAAGCTAAACTAATAAAGCAAAACAAAGAAACTTCCCCAAAATTGTTTTTCATGAATGGTTGTCATGATTATCCTACCAACGTGGCATGAATGCCCATTTGGCTTTGATTGCTTTGATGCCCTGGATGGATCATAAACCAGAAGATCATGTTGTCTCTCCTATGAGTTTTTCTTTATCGTAAAACACAAACATTGGGACATGGGTCCGTGGTTTAATGGCAAAGTGGGGAATTCACTAGTCACAGGTCTCAAGTTTTATTCTTGCAAGTGACAATGGCACTCTTGTGTTAGCCAACCACTGGGCCAACAATGATTCAGATCTTGGAAGTTTCACAATAGTGGCATGTTGACAGAAAGAGCACATAATCTCTATTAATGAGAGTTGAAAACTCGTGGAGTCTTTTAAGTGCTCCCATGTCGAACTCAGCTCAGTACTGCTGCAAGTCCAAGTTAACTTGGTTCCTAGTTTGAATTGTGAAGTGTCAGACCTGCAAGTATTTGTGTGTTACTTGCTAGGCAGATGGGAAAAAAATGTTGACCATCGTCAAAACATCTGACCCAAGATTTTTACTTAGATCCCTTTGGTAAATGGATCTGGAAATGAGTGCACTCGCAGAGATAATTTTGCGACGAGCTCAACTTTAACACATTCTTAGAATGTGATGATACTATTTTAGATAAGACAATTTTGAGCGAAATTGTGATTTTTTTCTTTATTTAAAATGTATTTTTAACACAAATGATTCCAGTTACTTCCGAAATCTTAGTTCACACCTTTGAACACACATAATACAAACTACACAACTCACTAACCGATCCCTATCAAACTGGCGTGAAGATAAAAATTCAAGCTCCGAATATTTATTAACAAAATGAATTTGAATAGCAAATTTAATTCCAAATATTTAAAGACTGCTTGACACCTTCACACCCTTGGAAGATAAGATAAGAATGCTTCAAACACATTCACGATAAACATTGAGAATGAATGTGTATAGCAAATTCAATTCCAATCATTTATAGACCACTGACCATCGTCAAAACATCTGACCAACGTTTTTTTCCATCTGCCTAGCAAGTAACCCACAAATACTTGTAGGTCTGACACTTCACAATTCAAACTGGGAACCAAGTTAACTTGGACTTACAACAGTACTGAGCTGAGTTCGATGTGGGAGCACTTAAAAGACTCCACGAGTTTTCAACTCTCATTAATAGAGATTCTGTGCTCTTTCTGTCAACATGACACTATTGTGAAACTTCCAAGATCTGAATCATTGTTGGCCCAGTGATTGGCTAACACAAGAGTGCCACTGTCACTTGCAAGAATAAAACTTGAGACCTGTGACCAGTGAATTCCTCACTTTGCCATTAAACCATGGACCCATGTCCCAATGTTTGTGTTTTACGATAAAGAAAAACTCATAGGAGAGACAACATGATCTTCTGGTTTATGATCCATCCAGGGCATCAAAGCAATCAAAGCCAAATGGGCATTCATGCCACGTTGGCAGGATAATCATGACAATCATTCAGAAAAAAAACAATTTTGGGGATGTTTCTTTGTTTTGCTTTGTTAGTTTAGCTTCTCACTGGGGTTCTCTGAGTTCGATGGAAGGAGAAAGGATAGAGAGAGAAGAAAAGTCACGGGCACAACAGGATACAGACTAGAACAACGCATGTAAATCTTGCTGCCAATACTAGAGTACAAAACAAAACTGTACTCATCTGTAACAAAACTCTGTATAGAAATTTTCCAGTGAATAAAGCCATACTCTTCCTTCTCAAAATAGTTTTGAACTTTTGTGTAATAAATCTCATTGGTAATATCTTGCTTCCTATATTTTCTTACTTCCCTAAATGCTAAATGTAAACTAACTGAAATGTCCCTGTTTTGGGCATCCTCATAGCTCTCAGTTAGTAGCTTTGGTTTCTTTGCTGTAATTTTCATTAGAAGGTATCCAAAAACTCTTCTAATCTACTGTGTTTTTCTAAGTTCTTTGGCATGAACGATGTATATAAATCGATCTGCCCTGTTTTCTGGGTATTACTTTAATACTGACTAACAGTTTGGTCCCCTGTTAATGTCTCTGTGTTGGCAGTTGACAGAGCAGGTCATTTGATATTAGAGTGTTATACAATCCTGGAAGTGGATGATTAAAACCATACAATAGTATCACTTGGAGGGAGAAAAGCCCGAGAAAGAGTGAAAATGAACCTTTCAACAAATTGATGGGCAGATGCATACAGAAAAACTAAATAACAGATTAAGGCAGCTTGAGGCTTATTTCAGTTGCCAGGGACATTCTGATGTGCAAAAGATTACCTTTGCATGTTTGAAAATGTCAAAGCATGCCCTCTTGTGGTGGGAAAGCTATTGCTAGAATTTGTAACAGCAAAATAAAGCACTTGTTATGTATTATAACGAGTTCAAAGTTTTGCTGAGAAGGAAATTATAGCCAGGCGTGAAAGGGAGGAGAAAATCCAGAGCCAGTGTCTTAGATAGCGTCACAGGCAGTTTGTCCAAGATTACACTGACAAGTTCCAAAAAGCAAGCTATCATACTGAGTATTTTAGAAGATGAAGCTAACGTGGTTATGAAATACATTGGAGTTATTTACTGTTACATTCGACAAGAGCTAGCCTTGCTCAAGGTTCACAGCCTTCATTGGGCCTGTATAGAGATAGTGTAATGAAGCCAAAAGCAAATGAGGTGCTGTGATTAGAGGGAGCTCCAGAGAACTAATGAGAGAAATGAATGAACAAAAACATACCATGAAAGGTAAAGGTTGCTAGTACCGTACAAAGGATGGATGAAGAACAGAATGATGAATGTAAGGCAAAAGAATGGACCATTGCAAAAGACATGGGCATACCAAGGACCAATGTTGGGAGTTACATCCAGAACTGATTCCGAAGAATCGGGAAAGAAAAAGATTCCCTGGGATGAAATGTGCTCCAATCGACAAACAAGAAGTCGGAGGAACAGGAAGATGGATGAAAACTGAACCTTATGGATCAGCCTCGCCCTGAGCGAAAAAATGAAAGCAAAAACGCCTTCTTTGTGAAGGGTCAGTTAAAAAGTCCATTACTTACAGCCCAGTAGCTAGAAAAATCTGATATCTGAAGCTTTTGAGCAGAAATTGGGTTTATCAACGGAAGCACATCCAAAACCTTACCCATTTGGTTGGCTGCATAAAGACATGGACCTCAAGGTCACAAGAAAATACAAGTTTGACTTCACCATCTCTGCCCAATTAATTAATGAAATCATTTGTGATATAGTTCTCCTTGATGGACGTGGTTTATGAAGATTATAACTTCTAGATGATTGTTGTTATATGGTTCAATCTATGTTTTTTTATGTATTTTATAACTAATTAATTATTCTACATGTTTTTGTTGACATATGTATCAAAATATAAATATATATATATTATATAAAAAGTGCTCCGGGATTCACTCCCAAACTTGGAGCTTTTGAAAATGTCACTCCCGCTCCTGTTTTCGCTCCTGCTCCCCACTTTCGCTCCCGCTCCCAAGTAACATTGGTTAAGACTATTCATTTTGGGCTTACGATTTATTTTGGGAGCGAATCCATTTTTGGATCAGACTATCTCTGTAACCCTAGAAGCCTTCCCTTGGTTATAAAATAAAGATCAAGGTAGGGTTTAAGCATTCAGTTCAGTAGAGAGCATGAGTCATTATAATTAGGTTTTGACACTTCCATTATTTCCTGTTTTCCAGAGTAACAAAACAGGGATGTAATTTGAGTTTCGGATCTGTTTTACTTGCTGTAATAATTTTCAGTTTGATGTGTTTAAGTGCCTATTAAATATCGAATTGCTGTTATGATAGTATTTTCAATGTTTTGTTGTTCTTAAGTAGGGGGGTTAGGTCAGAATGCTAGGACTGTTAACATGTGCCAAGAATTTCAACATACACCCCTATTTTCAACATAAGACAGTTCTAGCCAGCAGTCGTCTATTGCACCCAGCAGACTCTAGTGGGAAGCATACAAGAGACCAGTTGCCCCAGTAAATCTTAATAGATAAGTTACAATCATTGCAATCTTGGACTTGCCAAGCATCAAAGTAATCAATGAGCCACGTAGTTAAGGACTCTAAATGCAGGATACAAAAATAGTTATGAAGATTGCTGTTGGAAGTACTCCTAAATGGTTGCAACCAAGAGGCAAAGCTTTCTATTCAATTGCAAGTGATTTGTCAGCAAGTCAGTTTGGAAACAAATGTAGGTTCTGACTGCAAGTTGAGGGTTGATTGAGGCAAGATAAAGGTTCTCAAGCACCTTGTAAAGAAAAAAGTTCAGGAGCTTTCTGTTGCTGATCATTAGTATACATATCCATATGTCTCTTTCTGAATTGAAGTATCCATATTCCAAACCTATCAATGTGCTTCTTCTTGTGAGGAAAGAAGTTTGGGATCTCCTTGTTTCTAATTATTCATATGCATCTCCATATGTGTTTTTCTCAATTAATGCATTAAGAATCCAGACCTATAAGTGTGCCTATACATGAATATCAATGAGTGTAAAATATCTTTTGAATATCAAGAGCATATCCATATGGCTTCCGTGCACATGCACCTAGAATAATACCAAACTTGAGCAATTACTCATGGATGTTATGATGTCTTTCTCTTAAGCACTAAATGTTTACGGTTTAATCACTATCAGGTGACTCTGCATGTAGAGCTAGATTTTTCTGTAATTCTATTGAGTAAAGATTTAGTGAAAAAGAAAGATTACAATTTAAACTCTAAAAATTAACATAATATTTAATTGGAGTCGGATAAAGTGTCAGCTGGTTGACGATGTGAGGATTCATGGTCCATGTACCTTAGCCTACGGTTGAGGTACTAACTGAAAGATGAAAAGCTATCATAAATGTACCTGAGTCATTGAAGTTAAGGTAGTGGGCGAATCTTTCAATATTTTCAAGATTTTGTTTGCGTGCCTGCTTTGCATTTGTATAAATTTAATGATAAAAAATAGGTCGCGTAGAAATTGCAGGAACACTGTTGGATACCGGAAGTGGACGTTATCGCTGGACAGCCTAGTCTTGAAAATTCGTCTGCACAAGAACCTCAAAGTATGCATTACTAATCCGCTTCATCATTTTGTTCATCTCAAATTTTCTAATATGGCATAGGGTCAAATAAAATAATGTATTTATCTTATTCAGAATTTCCCCCTTGGTTTCTGATGTTTTTGACTAATTGTTTTTCTGTTTGATTGGCACTACCGATACATCGCCTAGTGCTAATACTGATAATGCGGACCTTTATAACAGTCCTCTGCCATCAAAATCCGTTGATAAGTTTACCTCGGAATTTTTTACAAGACAGAATGTTTCTCTGGAAGAACATAACCGTAAAGGGTCTGGATATGTGTCAATATCCAGAAATAGAAATGGTGAATCTGCCACAACTTATATGCATGCTACAGAAATTGAAGATCTTATGCCAAAGCTTTGGCACTTTGACTACTATATGGAACCAACGATACAAGAATTAATAGTGAAAGAGAGTGCGGAACCTGATTATTGCAGTCAGGTTAAAGATTTTGTCGTGGGTAGAAGAGGTTATGGATCAGTGAAGTTTTTTGGGGAAAAGTCTTCTGTGAAGGGTCAGTTAAAAAGTCCATTACTTACAGCCCGGTAGCTAGAAAAATCTGATATTATTTTGAGCAGAAATTGGGTTTATCAACGGAGGCACATCCAAAACCTTACCCATTTGGTTGGCTGCATAAAGACATGGACCTCAAGGTCACAAGAAAATACAAGTTTGACTTCACCATCTCTGCCCAATCAATTAATGAAATCATTTGTGATGTAGTTCTGCTTAATAGACGTGGTTGATGAAGATTATAACTTGTAGATGATTGTTGTTATATGGTTCAATCTATGTTTTTTTATATATTTTATAACTAATTAATTATTCTACATGTTTTTGTTGACATATGTATGAAAATATAAAAAATATATATATTATATAAAAAGTGCTCCGGGATTCACTCCCAAACTGGGAGCTTCTGAAAATGTCACTCCCGCTTGGCTCCCGCTCCCCACTTTTGCTCCCGCTCCCTAGTAACACTGGTTAAGACTATTCATCTTGGGGTTAGGATTTATTTTGGGAGCGAATCCATTTTTGGATCAGACTATCTCTGTAACCCTAGAAGCCTTCCCTTGGTTATAAAAGAAAGATCAAGGTAGGGTTGAAGCATTCAGTTCAGTAGAGAGCATGAGTCATTATAATTAGGTTTTGACACTTCCATTATTTC
Source organism: Pinus taeda (assembly GCA_000404065.3). Taxonomy (NCBI): domain Eukaryota; kingdom Viridiplantae; phylum Streptophyta; class Pinopsida; order Pinales; family Pinaceae; genus Pinus; species Pinus taeda. The sequence continues at coordinate 100,936 of APFE031738943.1, forward strand.
CTGTTTTCTAGAGTAACAAAACAGGGATGTAATTTGAGTTTCGGATCTGTTTTACTTGCTGTAATAATTTTCAGTTTGATGTGTTTAAGTGCCTATTAAATATCGAATTGCAGTTATGATAGTATTTTCTGTGTTTTGCTGTTCTTAAGTAGGGGGGTTAGGTCAGAATGCTAGGACTGTTAACATGTGCCAAGAATTTCAACATACACCCCTATTTTCAACATAAGACAGTTCTAGCCAGCAGTCGTCTATTGCACCCAGCAGACTCCAGTGGGAAGCATACAAGAGACCAGTTGCCCCAGTAAATCTTAATAGATAAGTTACAATCATTGCAATCTTGGACTTACCAAGCCTCAAAGTAATCAATGAGCCACGTAGTTAAGGACTCTAAATGCAGGATACAAAAATAGTTATGAAGATTGCTGTTGGAAGTACTCCTAAATGGTTGCAACCAAGAGGCAAAGCTTTCTATTCAATTGCAAGTGATTTGTCAGCAAGTCAGTTTGGAAACAATTGTAGGTTCTGACTGCAAGTTGAGGGTTGATTGAGGCAAGATAAAGGTGCTCAAGCACCTTGTAAAGAAAAATGTTCAGGAGCTTTCTGTTGCTTATCATTAGTATACATATCCATATGTCTCTTTCTGAATTGAAGTATCCATATTCCAAACCTATCAATGTGCTTCTTCTTGTGAGGAAAGAAGTTTGGGATCTCCTTGTTTCTGATTATTCATATGCATCTCCATATGTGTTTTTCTCAATTAATGCATTAAGAATCCAGACCTATAAGTGTGCCTATACATGAATATCAACGAGTATAAAATATATTTTGAATATCAAGAGCAGATCCATATGGCTTCCGTGCGCATGCACCTAGAATAATACCAAACTTGAGCAATTACTCATGGATGTTATGATGTCTTTCTCTTAAGCACTAAATGTTTACGGTTTAATCACTATCAGGTGACTCTGCATGCAGAGCTAGATTTTTCTGTAATTCTATTGAGTAAAGATTTAGTGAAAAAGAAAGATTACAATTTACCTCTAAAAATTAACATAATATTTAATTGGAGTCGGATAAAGTGTGAGCTGGTTGATGATGTGAGGATTCATGGTCCATGTACCTTAGCCTATGGTTGAGGTACTAACTGAAAGATGAAAAGCTATCATAAATGGTAGTTGGCGAATGTTTCAATATTTTCAAGATTTTGTTTGCGTGCCTGCTTTGCATTTGTATAAATTTAATGATAAAAAATCGGTCGCGTAGAAATTGCAGGAACACTGTTGGATACCGGAAGTGGACGTTATCGCTGGACAACCTAGTCTTGAAAATTCGTCTGCACAAGAACCTCAAAGTATGCATTACTAATCCTCTTGATCATTTTGTTCATCTCAAATTTTCTAATATGGCATAGGGTAAAATAAAATAATGTATTTATCTTATTCAGAATTTCCCCCTTGGTTTCTGATGTTTTTGACTAATTGTTTTTCTGTTTGATTGGCACTACCGATACATCGCCAAGTGCTGATACTGATAATGCGGACCTTTATAACAGTCCTCTGCCATCAAAATCTGTTGATAAGTTTACCTCGGAATTTTTTACAATACAGAATGTTTCTCTGGAAGAACATAACCGTAAAGGGTCTGGATATGTGTCAATATCCAGAAATAGAAATGGTGAATCTGCCACAACTTATATGCATGCTACAGAAATTGAAGATCTTATGCCAAAGCTTTGGCACTTTGACTACTATATGGAACCAACGATACAAGAATTAACAGTGAAAGAGAGTGCGGAATAAATGTGAAATGCAAGGACAAAGGCAGACTCCACTTCGCCAGGCTCGCGTGCATTATTAATCTTCTGTCCACGACACTTACGCATTCTATCGTGCTTTACTGTGACCGTAGAATCCGAGGCCGATGAAACTATTCGATCCGGTGCTAAATGAAACGCCCAAATCGTTTGGGCAACCCTTTAATCAAAGGCTGAAATTGTTGCAATCGTCTAACACATAATCTTGTGGTTTACAAGATGACAAGTAGGCAGAGAGGGGAATTGATCTCAGAGGGAAACGCCTTACGGCGTAATTATTGCAACAAGTTATTGATTCACTATGGTAAAAAAAGAGCCTTGAAAAGTGTATTGCACAAAGAGTTGAAATTATTCTCAAAGTTGGTTAATTAGTTTTTTTTAAGTTTCTAGTTTGAGTGGTTGGGAATACTATTTGTTATTTCATTCAAGAGACATGTTTTCCTAGTTGTCATAAGGCTTAAGAGTAAGCGACCCCTATGATAGACTTCACTCTATGGAGTAAGGACATCTCCACTCGTGTTAAGTTATAAGTTATTGTTATATTAAACTTGCGAAATGTTAAATAAACTTTTGATATTATAGTGGAAACGAAAAAATTTAATACTAAATTTATCAAATTACTTTAACAAGTGATACATTCATCAAGATTAAAAAACAATAATTAACAAGTAATTCTAGTTTTCCATAAACATGTTCTTATAATGAAATCTCAATCCAGAACCTTAAAAGAAATTGTGAAAAAAATAGAATCGTTTAGTGATGGTTTCGAGAAAAATTTACTATGTACTAAATTTTTAGAGATGATTTTAAATTATCAATAAATAATGTACCATGTTCTTTTTCGACGATGATTACTTTAAAATATTATAAAAATATTAAGGAGTTAGAACCATTATTGTCTATATCACTCCTTCGATATATGCGTTCACCTTGAATTACTTCTTAGTTGAAAAAAATTAAACGCCCATATGTAATGTTAACATTAAAAAAAAATATGTAATGTTAACATTAAAAAAAAATGTAATGTTAAAATTGATTATTTTAATTTTATTTTTTAGCTTATAATTAATTAACTAAAATTAAGATTTTATTATGCAATCATAGTTTCCATTACCTATCGAATTGACAAAGTTGATTACTCTAAATATTTGTACCAACCTCTCTTCTGCATTAACACATTGATTTAAATCACACTAACCATCTCTGCATTTGCTTTCTATTAATTACGCTCACATGCCTCCATATAACCATCATCATCAGATGCAAATAATGTACAATGATATCAATTGTATGTATGTCGCTAATGCACGGTGAACTTCCATTGCGTACTATGTTGGTGGATATATAAGTCGTCAGCCGAACATAAGTTTTTTGTTTCTGTTCTCATGGCAACCCTTTCTTGCCTCTCTTCTCTAGCATTTTTTCCTAAGCTCTCGTCCCCACATTTGACTCAGCATTTTTTCCTAAGCTCTCATCCCCACATTTGACTCAACATTTTTGTTTGAACCTACTTGACTAAAAATCGAAATCCCATTGAAATAATGTACAAGGGCTCGTTGCCCCAATTTGCCCACAATTTAACACCTATGTAAAATAAAATTATTTACAAAGCACTACACATACTTTTAAAGAAATGTATTGTGGGCCTTCTTCTCAATTCTTTAAAATACTTTTGATCGGAACCTTCAATGGGCGACCATGCACAATTTACAAATCCAACGCAGAATTAAACTTGAAGTCAAGTATTTGGGCAACTTCCTTTCCTCTTCATAAACTCAACTCCATATATAACAAGAGGGGCTGTGCAATAGCTAGTCCCTGCTCTATGCTATTGTTGGTTGAAGCCGTATCTCACACAAGCATCATAGCAAGCAAAAACATCCTATAGAGACGTTGATTAGTCAATGTTAAAAGCTTCCTGGTGAGAGTAAATGGATGAAGATATTTCACAACTAATGAAAAGAAATGGATCGTTTCCACCCCACAATTTGGTTGCACTTATATTCAATGTTTGTTGGTAGTAAATGTGAAGTTGTATCTCGCACAAGCAGCATAGCAAGCAAAAACATCTTATAGAGTCGCTGATTAGTCAATATTTAACATGTTCTAACCAACAAGCAAAAGACTTATTCTATTTGTCAAGAAGAAGGTGCAATATTCTACAAGTAGTAAAAAAATAGAGTGCAATGAAAGGCTTAAGACATCAAGAAATCAAGTAGGTCAGTCACATTTATAAATTTCAACAAACCAATTTTCTTCTATTTTGCAAATCTGTTTGATCCTATAAGCTAGAATACATGTAGTAATTATCCAAAAATCCCATGAAAATCTATTGAATGTTTGCATAAGCATCAAACAATGATGGAGGTAAGGATCAATACTTAATACCATGTAGACATCTTTTACTGTGGAAATTAGGCCAAGATGTCCAGAAACTCCTCCAAGTAGCAAAAGACCTGTTCTATTTGTCAAGAAGAAGGTGCCATATTCTACAAGTAGTCAAAAAATAGACTGCAATGAAAGGTTTAAGAGATCAATCAATCAAGTAGGCCAGTCACATTTATAAATTTCAACAAACCAATTTTCTTCTATTTTGCAAATCTATTTGATCTTGTAAGCTAGAATACATGTAGTCATTATCCAAAAATCCCATGAAAATCTATTGAATATTTGCATAAGCATCAAACAACGATGGAGGTAAGGATCAATACTTCCAGAAACTCCTCCAAGTAGGAATCAGTTGGATCATGTCCTGCAAAAAGGGTGAATGGCAAAAGAATCTATAGAAATTAGTCAGCTATAAATGTTTAAAATAATAGGTAGAGAAGAACAATATTGATTTTAAATTCAATAAATATCAAAAGAAGACATATACAAAACATTTAAGATTGAGAGAATAACACATTTGATACATTTACTTAATCATTTCCCGATGAGAGTAAATGGATGAAGATCTTTCACATCTGATGAAAGGAAATGGATAGTGCAATCATCTGGTGTACATATCCTAGACCAACCCAACCTACATTAAGCATATAGCTTCAAGCCTCCTCGTTTTGGTATCGGTTCCACCCTACAATCTTGGTGCACTTATATTTAGTCCCTGTTGGTAGTAAATGTGAAGAAACGCAGGAGAAATCAACCCCCGCACCCTCGCCTACTAACCGGGTACGCACCCTATCCATTCACCAATAGCTTCCAGGAATACTTTGTTGGTGAGAGGCACTTGTCTATGAACTACCCTATCATTTCCTTACCTTAGAAAATCTTATGTTGTTCAAAAAGTTTAACTATTTGGCATAGTAGATAGTTATTCAGGATGATAATCACGTTAAATAAATGCTAACACCAAAATTTCGATTACTATAATCCCTGGCCATTAGCAAATTGCATGGACTAAAAAGTTCGTATAAACTCCACTCCATATAGTAAGGTTTTCTCAACCAAAACATTAAATATATTTTTATAATCTTGCATGAAATATGCCCTTTTTCTTTAATAGTCTCAGTTTTATGATTATAAAAAAACCCCTTTTTCTTTAAAAGTCTCAGTTTTATGATTATAAGAAAACCCCCTTTTGGTGAAAGAAACACAAACACTGAACTCCCTTGAGGTGGACTATTAAAAGAACTTTTAGAAGATCACTTGGTAGATAAAAATAAAATAGAAAATGCGATAAGAATCATGCTACGTGACCATATTCACTTTCTTAAGGAAATTTCCTTTTCCTCACACTCGTTGACTCATGCTTACCCTAACTCTTACATGATAAATTTTTTATTTTTAATTAAAATGTAATGGAAAGTGATATTCGGTGGTTATACTTATTAAAATTGAAATATATTTGATCAGATAAAATCAAGTTGGCCATCAAAAAACCTCAAGGAAAGGAATTTGAATATTATTCGATTTCGAAATTGAATTTACCATGGAGTTGTCTATAATGCGACCTTTTGGAGATTCCGGTGACGGAATCCGACAGAAGAAATTGAGGTTAAATCTTGATTTGTTGCAGTTAAAATGGTTTTTTAACTGCATATTTGGATTCAGCATCTTGAAAAACCCCTAAGACACTTTGATTGTGTAGAAACTAGCTATCGAACTTACTATTCCAATAAATTGCTGCCGGATTTTGACCGGAAAAACCCACCAGAAAGACTTTCAAAAAATCGCATTATAGACAACTGCATTTACCATAAATGGCATTTAATATAACTTTGTTGTGAATAAGTAAGATTGCAATTTCAAATAGATTCATTAGTTAAATTGGATGGTTTTCAAACCTTAATTCGTTTTCATAATTTAGAAGAAAGACGTTGAGTTTTTGCAAATTTTTAAACCTTATTTAAAGAGCAAATCACCCTATAACAAATAATTTACCCATCAAATTCATCGCTTAAATTAAGTATAATAATTTCATTAATATGGATAGATCATTATTTATTTTTGAAAATAAATTTGCAATAATTTTCATAACCAATACGTGATTCCAAATCCAACCAAATCCAACTAAGCAATAATAATTTTTATAGATATCAATTTTAATTAAATATGATTTGAATGACGAAACAAATTAAAGTGGCATTGAGCGAGGTACCCACTAAATGAAAGCTGTATACTTTGTAAAATTGTTCAAACCCCGGTTGGGCCCATCGGCCTGCCAAGCAGTCAAGCCCTAGCACATTTCTGGGCGGTAGTTTTAACTCCAATTCTTGGGGGTGTTTTTAACTCCAACCTCCGACTAAATGAGTAGAAGTAAAATATTTGATATTTTTTAGATCTACTAACGCACGTTCTCATAATTATTTTACCATCTGAATTTCGAGATCTCGAAAAATACACATTCCCATAATTTTACCCATCTAGATTTGAAGATCTCAAAAAATAAATACACATTCTCATAATTACCATCTAAATTTCGAGATCTCAAAAAATACACATTCCCATAATCTCACTATCTAGATTTCGAAAGCTCGAAAAATACACATTCCAATAATTTTACCCGTCTAGATTTCGATATCTCAAAAAAATGCCCACAATTGTAACATGACAATGCTCGCTAAACATTCTCAAAAAAAATTTAACACTATGAATATCGAAGCAACCACCGTGCTTGTTTTAACTCATATAATACGTTATTAACTTTAATATTAATATCATTAAAAATAAAGATGGCCCATAAAAAAGCCCATGATATTGAGAACCAATTATATTGATCTATGGTATTAACATGGAATGTAGGCTATTTAAATTCAACAAGCATAGATTCATTTCACTGGATCTATTAAACCCCAAGAAGGATCAAATATCTTGATATGTATATGGTATCTGGATATGCAAATTAACAGAGAGTGAAAAAAGAGGGATCAAATATTTTGATATGCAAACTAGCATAGAGCGAAAAAAAAAAGAAGAAGAGATCAAATATCATGATATGCAAACTAGCATTGAGCGAAAAAAAATGATCCCTCTTGATGCTTGATAGATCCAGAATTAAGATAGATCTATACTTGTTAATACATATGAGGGAGTAAAATTTTAATATATCCTAATATATTTAATGTTTATTATATCTAAATATATAACATTGAATATAGTGCTGCTAATTGTGTGTTGATGATTAATTTTTTTTATTTTTATTTTTATAAAAAATCTCTTTTTATATAATAATTTATAATAATGATTAATTTTTTTATATATAATTTATTAAATTTTATCAATCACAATTAGATAAAACATTAATATATTTTTATAATCTTACATTAAAAAATTCCCTTTTTCTATATAATTTTTTAAAGGATCCAGGTTTTTATGCCCTTTTCCTATATATATTTTTAAAGGATCCAGTTCTAGAATATAAGAAAACACAGGTGGCTTTTTAGAAGATGATTGATAACAATAAAAGAGAAAATGTGATAAGAATCATGTTTGTTTTTCCCTAATAAGCATTGGCTCATTCTCTTTCTCTATAAAACCAAGGGGCGCACACCATATTCTTAACCATCAGCGGTTACAATTACTTTTAAAGGGTAATTTTTTAAATTTTATTAATATTTAATATAAAGTGATATTTAATGTTTAATTTATACACACCTACACAATAGAATGTAGAAGGATTTCGAGTATTATTCGATTTAGAAATTTAATTCGCAATAAATAAAGTATAATATCTGTAACCTCGTTGATATGTGATTTCAAACCTTGACTTATCTATAATAATTACAGAGTGGGGTTGAGTGAAACGTCATCATAGTATTATCCCTACAATGGATGCAGGTATAAAGTGGAGGATATAAACTAGGTTATAATTTTTTATATATCATATCTACCTCCCATAGTTACACGATTCATCTATTTAGTTAAGGTGATTTAAATAAATTATTATTTATTTTTAATATATTAAAGAAAATTGTCATTACTAATTATTATGTAAAATTAATATTTTAATTAATGATATTTTGACGTTTTCTATATTAATGAATAAAGAGTAAAATATATAAAGTGGAAACCAAATCAAATGTATATTAATTGATCTCAAGGAATTTTGTATATGATGTACATATAGATATATATAGGAAACAATTGAATTAGTTCCTGGGTCTTTTTCGACTTCAATAACTACTCAAATTAACTCTATCATTAACCTTAAAGATTAGTTGTCTAACATTCCCCCATAATTGGAAGACATGTACCAAAATCTAGATTCAATAACTACTCAAATTAACTCTATCATTAACCTTAAAGATTAGTTGTCTAACATTCCCCCATAATTGGAAGGCATGTACCAAAATCCAAGAATGAAAGCTCAAAATGCAAAAGTGCATCTCAGCCAAAAGCCAAATGTCCCTCAAGAAATGGTTTTAACTATTACCACAAACCAATATGGGAGAACTCAAGGTCTCAACCAACGTCAACTCTTGAACCTTCATAGAAGTTCTCAAAACAACCAATAATGTGGTTTTAAGATGACCACAAACTCTAGAACTATCACATCAGTTCTCAAGCAATTCCAAACATGGAAGTGCTAAATTATCTCGACTTTGACTTAGGCTTGCTTGAAATCTCGAACTCGAACCTGTAGTAGACCATCAACAATAATTCCCCCCATGTTGGATACAGGGTAAGAAGTATTCTTCATCATCGCATAGAGGGTGAGAACTTGGACACTGTTATAGATTGTAGACAACATTAGAATGTTCAATAATTGTAGCAAATCATCGAGTTTGGCAATTTTCTCTAGCAATCAACTTTGAAGAAAGGGGTGTTGGCTACCACTGAAAATGCACCCAATACAAACAAATTTATGATGAACTAACCGAATAGAGGTTCAACCGAAAATGCACCCATGTACAACATAATAAAAAAAAAAAAAAACATTATGACATTAATGCAAACAAAATGTCATTTTCTTGCTGAATGTGGCAACTTACAAAATTATCTTCTTACTAAATATGATAACTTCGAAAATTATGTTCAAGGACTTGAACTAATGACCTCTAATACACCATGTAACTATATAAGCTAGGCTAACCACATTGTAATTTTTCATTCTTGATTTTATATTCATAAATTCTATATCCTAAACTCAATCAAATCCAAATCAAAGGTAATCAAAGGTCCCGTTTCAGAACCTATGAGAGACCATGATCATCTTAATAAACTATGCCCATCATAAATAATATCATTAAGAGGGAAAAACTGCCCCTAAACAAACAAGCAACCTATGTTTGGAGTTCAGCAACATTGCAACATTATAAGCAAATATAGCAAAAACAACCAAATAACTACTCGTTGGTAAAACAATGACGAAGGTAACTCTTTGCAGGTTGTTTAAGGCACAAATAGTTGGGCCAAAATGACACCACTTCGTTCAGATTTGGCAGAAAGTTGAATGTCGTTTCACTGGATACTCCCTTTGGCCGATTGCGTTAACAAATTTGGCAATTGTATGTCGGGATCCATTTCAAACATGAAATCAATTTTTTTCTTTGAGAATCGAATCAACAGGAGATTAGGTGAGCGTGGATTAATCTAAGAAAATCAAACCAAAATGTTGCAAATAATCCTAGTCAATCTTCAGAAAAAACTCATCTAGTTCCTGTGCAAAATCATCATTTGTTCAAACAACGGATTAAACCCAACCTTCGAGCCCAACTTCTAGTTAACATTCATCAGTGATCAAGAAAATAAATACAGTTACCATCATGAATTTTCTTTTACTGTTTTCACTAATTCCAGCACTCAACATGTCAAACATTTTTAAAATATGATTTTAATCTCCAACGCTAGCCATATTTCAAAGATTTTCCCTTAGAGTCTCTACAGAATCAGGGCTACAACATGTTTAGGAGCCTCAAAGTATACATTTACCACTAATAGACAACTTGCAGAATGCCTCAGATCACAATGCAAAATTCATCCAATGGGATAAATTTTCACGTGTTTTACATTTCTTTGGTTGAGTGAATCATTCAGTCGAATATTTTTATGTCACTTCAAGTGAAAGGACCATCACATGGTTTCCAACTGAAAGGGACCATTTATGAGACAAACCTTTATTACCATTCTGCGATGTGAACTTCCTTTCAAAGAAAATGGGTAGCATAAACATGAAAATATGTTGCTTTGGGTATTCATAGATCAAAAATGGATATTTAGTGACAGTCCTATTGCAAATCCATAATTTTCAGAACTTGAAATGGGATTCATTGATGTTCTTAACTTCTTAAAAATTGTAGCATACTTGAAACTTAGGTCATACCTTTTTTCATATTGTATATTGAATACCATTGCCCTAGGACGTTACTCTATCCTTCCCTTCAAATATGTAGGCCTTTGACTTTGTCACTATGGACTTCAGCACACTTCTAGAAGTAGTTCACACTCTAACAACAACATTTCTTAGTCTTTATCACAACGACAAAGATTTCTTTTTGACGCAGAAGATGTAAAAAAATGAACTCCAAGATGCTTGACTGTTGGTCAACGAATTTTATCAACGCTTTTGTGCAGGTGTTCTCAATTGGTGGCAATAATCATGAATCATTTTCAATGCTATGAACAAAAACTCTTGTGTAGAGGCAGAAGACAGGGCTTTTGTGACTGATTCTTAAAAAAACAATTCATAAAAAACCGACTACCATACATATATACTCATTAAAAATGGCTGCAATTTCATGTCACACAAGCCCACATCACAGTTATAGTTCAGATTTTTAAACTCATTCAAACTTACACTGAACAGAAAACTTTGTTTGAAACAGTGGGGTTTTCAAAACAACGTCAATAACAACATGTTCTATTGCATGTTGAAATCATTGTCAAGCAGTGAGTTACGTCGGAAGTTTTGGACTCTCAATTCTTTGAAGCATTGTAAAATTTTCTTGACAAGTCAGTGATGTTGATCATTTACTCTCCATTTTTGCAGTTACCATCGTTGAAACTGTTCGACAGCGTTCTTCTATGACAGTGTTGGTCTCTTTACATAAATCTTACGGCATCAAGCATCTGAAGCCATAATCTCAGTCGTACACTGTGCATAATCATGTTTCTTGGCCACATCAACTGGAACTTCCTCTGTTTGGCCACAAAACTAGTGGCTTACCTCAATTAACGGGCATGTGTGCTACCCCTTTGATACCGTTGTAAAACACGCGAATTGGAAACCAAATCAAATGTTTATTAATTGATCTCAAACAATTATGTAAATGATATATATATAAAAAACAATTGAATTAGTTCTCGGGTTTTCTTGGACTCTAATAACTATTCAAACTAACCCTATCATTAACTTTGGAAACCAAATCAAATGTATATTAATTGATATCAAACAATTATGTAAATGATATACATATAAAAAACAATTAAATTAATTCTCGGGTTTTCTTGGACTCTAATAACTATTCAAACTAACCCTATCATTAACTTTGAGGATTAATTCTCCAAAATAAAGTTTAAAAAAAATAATACTAAATTTCTTATATTTTTATATACATATTATATTTTTGCTAATTCACAATAGCAAGCAGCTACTATGGGCTCCTTTGATTCTGATACCAATATTAAGGGATAAGAGATTATAGAAACTTACAACTATGAAAACATATATTCAAACATACACAAATTACAAAATGAATTACAACTATCATAATTGCATGATTCACCTATTTTATGAAGGCAATTTAAACGAAACAAAATTTTAATTACTAATTATCATCCAGAACCTTTTTTCTTGTTTTCTATTTCAATATCCAAATACTACAGAGATCCTTCCACTGTTGATACCACCTGTTCATCATCATCATTTTCTTCTTGTCATCACCCACAGCTTTTTGAATTAGCTCAGCTAGTTAATTTTTTTTCCTTAGAAGTAAAATGTCCTGATTGTACAAATGTTATAAATATTCTCAGTTTAGCAGAACAAGATGTTCATCTGCATCATAATCCTCGCACTGGCATTGCTCCACCGTCTACTTCTATCAGTTCATGCCCAAATCCCAAATGTTCTAATATACCTTTCCCTCATGAGCCTGAGCCTGATACTGATCATGTTCTTATGATACATTCAATAGAAGAGGAAGATCCCAGGCTTACTCAGATGATTTGTTTAATGAGGCTGGCAAAGCCTAGGTACGGATTGGGAAAACTTGAATAGTCAGAACTGATTCCAGAGTGTAGATTCAAACATATCCCTTTTGACTGTAAGAAACCTGCAGTCATGGAGATGCATAAGTTTTTTGCACTTATGGATGGAACTCGAAAGTCACAAATCAGTGCAAAATGGATGAAAGAAATGCTGAATTGGGATTTGTATACAAATCCCCAAGCAGATGAATTTGATCTAGGATACACTTCAGATCAAAAGAGAGAATTGGCCACAGATTCAAAAAATTATATGGAAAGCAATAATGAGTGGATATCCTTCTACTCATGGAAAGACAAAGTTGCTCCCATCCATGTTTATCAGGAATACTGCTAGAAGAAGTACCAATTAAAACATTTATGGGAGCAACTTTGTCTTTCCATGAGTAGAAGGATATCCACTCATTATTGCTTTCCATATAATTTTTCCAATATGTGGCCAATTCTCTCTTTTGATCTGGAGTGTATCCTAGATCAAATTCATCTGCTTGGGGATTTGTATAAAAATCTCAATTCACCATTTCTTTCATCCATTTTGCACTGATTTGTGACTTTGGATTTCCATCCATAAGTGCAAAAAACTTATGCATCTCCATCACTGCAGGTTTCTTACAGTCAGAAGGGATCTGTTTGAATCTACACTCTGGAATCAGTTCTGACTGTTCAAGTTTTCCCAATCCGTACCTAGGCTTTGCTGGCCTCATTAAACAAATCATCTGAGTAAGCCTGGGATCTTCCTCTTCTATTGAATGTATCATAAGAACATGATCAATATCAGGCTCAGGCTCATGAGGGAAAGGTATATCAGAACATTTGGGATTTGGGCATGAACTGATAGAAGTAGACGGTGGAGCAATGCTTGTGCGAGGATTATGATGCAGATGAACATCTTGTTCTGCTAAACTGAGAAGATTTATAACATTTGTACAATCAGGACATTTTAATTCCAAGGAAGAAAAATTAACTAGCTGAGCTAATTCAAAAATCTGCGGGTGATGACAAGAAGAAAATGATGATGATGAACAGGTGGTATCAACAGTGGAAGGATCTCTGTAGTATTTGGATATTTTACAAGCATCATCTATTCCTCTTCGATCAATGGTTGATCTATGAGGAAAGGATATAACAGCATTAGAAGCATTTTCAGTGATGTTGGCAGATGTGATATTTCTGGGGATTTGTGGCCTGGAATGATTTACAACCCAATGTGCAGGGAACTCCAGATTTTCCCATTTTATCAACTGTTGTTCAACTTTTTGATTTTTTGGGTCGGTTTTGACTGCCACACTTGACTTGGAATCCCTACTGGGAGTATGGCGGATTGCTGGCCATAGGGTGTTGGTATGTCTCAGACAAGCTTTAGTCTGGATGGCTATATTGTTCCTTTTCTTTTTCATGTCAAATCCAGTAGTATGGATTTGCAACTGTAAGATATCTTTGATGGTCTCATCAAATGTATAAACATAAAATTTTGGATAGCAATCGAAATATACAGGGCCATCAGAGAAAGGGGCTACGATCCCACCAATAATAGAATCTATGTATCTATTGTGCGTTAGATCTCTAACAGTAGCAAGCACAAATGTTTTTAATCCTTTGTGGACTAAAGGATTAATGCCAACTCGTATGCAACCAAGATGTATATAATTGGTTTTTAACCTTCTTGCTTCTGCCTGCAAAGCTTGAGGATTTAACAGAGGAATAGTCTGGATACTATCAGAGTTTTCCTAAACTTGGCTAATAGACTTTTTAATAGTGATCCTAGTGGCAACAATTAAATGAAAAGGGACTAGGTCACTATAGACTTCAGAGGGTGAAATATCTGGTAGAGCCCATCTCGCAGAAGGCTGAGATTCTTGGTAATTAACTTCAGCAGAATTTAAAGTTTTGTTTGAGTTATTTTCAAACATTTCCCTAAGAGGATTTTCTTCTGAAGGTGAATCTTCTTCAAGCTCTCGGAATGAGATAGATTTTCTGAATGAATCCATGCTTAAAGACTAAGATAGATCTGAGTACCAACCTTTAGAACTAGACGTTACTGGCTCTGATACCAATTTCTAGCAGGGGCTCCTGTCACGAGCTTGCTCTTTCTCTGTGTCTCTCAGTAATTCTCTGATAGCCAATTCCTGGTGAACCAGTGGTGAACCTACTAAGATCTTTCATGTTCTGGCGACCTTCACAATGACATCCACACCTTAAACGGTCTTGACGTCCCTTCGATCCTTTGGCGAACTTCCTGCGAACTTCGGACGAAAGCACAGAGAATACTTCTACCACAGCGGACTCATAAATTTGCACAATAGTACTCAATGACAAAATAGCATACTCATCTTATTTCAGAATGGAAAAAATCTTACAGAATGCTCACAGAGCTTTTACAGAGATTGATTCTATGCAGAAACAGACTAATCTTGCTTTTACTGGACTTTTTACAGCTTAATCATAAGCAAGTTACTACCGGATGCTTCTGGCAAGATATAGGCTCTGTCTTTGAATCAGACTTAACACCCAAAACTTGAATCTTCTCATGGTTCGGCCACTTTAGGTTCTTACCAGTGCCGAGCACACTGATACGCAGGCTTCTCGAACCAACTAAGGACTTTGAGTGATTATTCGTGTTGCAAGCAGATCGAATTGAATGTTCGCAGATGCAGAGCAAGAGAACACTCGACTCAAACAAACACACAAGACTCTCTAAAATCCGATGCCCAACAAATGAGCCTTACCCTCCTTATATAGCATAAGAGGGGGGGGACAAACATTACTATTGGTTGGTCAGGAAAAGACTTCAGGAATCATTGCTTTTTCAGTCTTTATCAAAGCAACGTCCGCACAAATATTCGGACCAGACCGAATAATTGCTTTCGGGTAACGCATGTGATATAGTCTGTAAAGTAGATTCTTGTACTTAAAGTAAGACAAACTCATTACTATTTACACAGTTGATACTTTTTGAAAGAAAAGTCCACGAGAAAAGACTTGGAGGAGAATATTTACACTGTGGAGGCTTTTGAACAGTAAAGCCCACGGGAACACTAATCACAATTAAGCCCTTGTGATTGGTACATATTCAGAATACAGTCAGGTCAGGGAATCTCTCACTTTTGTAAAGTAGATCATCACATGCCTTAGTATATATCCTTCGAACTATCATAGGTTTGCCTAGTATGACTTGGTGCTGAACTTTAGTTAAGACATACCATTCTAAGTGATCTATCATATATTCTTGGAGTGAATGATTTGTCATGTGAAAAGGGTCCCATTCCTTGACTGTCATTTCTCTAACTGTGCTATAGATGTGATCAAAGCAATCCCCAATGTTGTAATCAAAGCATTTTTGACAGTGTCTTCTTTGATATCCTTCATGATACACTGGGTCCATGGCTGTTCTGTTGACTCTGTAATCTGTCCACCAATTCTGAAACCATTCGCATTGTAGATTATTCGGGAGGCTGCCATTGTGCTAAATTTCAGTTTTGTGTAATGGGTGTCTGTTTTGTGATCAATATTTATGAAATCCCACCATAATTTTTTGTAATCATAGACCGTGTCAGGGAATATTACTTTTGGGTCATTTCTGGGCCATCTTGCACATGGTCAGACTTGAGGATGATTAATCCATAGGTCCCTGGTATGGTAGATACAATAATCAGCTTCATAGATTCTTGTGTTGCTATCTCCATGGTGTCCAATCCGCCCAATGTCATGAAAATTTGATTCTAAGGACTCTCTTGCAGTTCTGGCATCTGCCTTTGCTTTGGTATACATCATGTCATGAATTCATTTTCTACCTTTTGGGTATACTTTCCTTTCAGGCACATAGTGTTGCAGATCAGTATGAGGCTGTAAGTTAGCATCAAGGACTTTTGTATTCCGTAGTTGCCACGTCGGTCTCCAGTTGTTTCTGTATGTATCCCAATCTTGATTGTCTGAAAAGGTCCTCAAAACTTCACATCTCTGATTCTGATCCCATTCAGTAACAATCATCATGACTTGTGCATTATCGTTTTCAAGATATTCTCTGCTGAGGAAATTGGGGAGACAATTTTCTTCGCCTTTGATATGCTCAATAGAAAAATCAAAATTTGCAAATAATGCTTGCCATCTGGAAAATTTTGCTTCTTCTGGTTTCTTAATATCCTTAGACAAAAATTTCTTCATTGTTGACGCATCTGTCCGGAGGAGAAATGGTTTGTTAATGAGATATACTGCAAATTTACTGATGCAAACTGCACCACTTGTTCTTCTTCCCCAATTCTTTGCTTCAGGATTCCACCCCATCCTATATCACTGGCGTCAGATTCAATTTTTTTATATGCCTCATCATCAGCTATATACAATATGGGCAAAGATTTTACCTTTGCTTTGATTTGTTGTACTGCTCTGGTGTGGACTTCTGTCAATGGAGGAGGATTTTTTCCAGTCCTTTTGTTGAGTACCTTTCTATCAATTGCACAGTCTTGATAAAAACTGCTCACATAGTTTAAGCAACCAAGGAACCTCTGCAACTGTGTCTTATCTCTTAAGACATCTGGGAATTTATCTGCAAATTCAATGGCATGTTGTTGTAAATAGATTTGCCCATTTGAAATCTGGTGGCCTAAAAATTTTATAGAAGTTTGGAATAATTCCATCTTCTTTTTGCTGAGCACGAGACCATTTTTCTGGACCAACTTCATGAAAATATTTACATGTCTGAAGTGGTCATCAAGATTTTTGGAAAATATTAAAACATCATCAATATATACAAGTAACCAGTCAAAATATGGCTTGAAAATATCATCCATGACCTTCTGAAATTTTGAAGGAGCATTTTTGAGGCCAAAGGGCATGACATTCCATTCGTAATGCCTTGCAGGGATGCTAAAAGTAGTTTTGAATTTATCTCCTTCATCAACAGCAACCTGCCAAAATCCTGCCTTTAAATCAAATTTTGAAAATATTTTTGCTCCTGCAATTCTTCTGATTAGATCTCCTTTATGAGGGATAGGATAAGTATCATCAGCCAAGACTAAATTTAGAGGCTTGTAATTTATCACAAGTCTAGGGATACCTCTAATTTGTTCGGGCCTCTTATTTACATAAAATCCATAGCAGTTCCAGGGGCTAGTAGATTCTCTGATCAATCCTCTGTTAAGAAACTGCTGTATTTCTTGCTGACATAATTCTCTGTATTCTTGGCTCATGGGAATCGCTCTGCTTTTACAGGGCTTTCCTTTGTATCCTTCTTTATAGGGTAATTTAATAGTATGTTGCTTTCTGTTCTAGAAAGCATTTGGTTCTTCTGAACAACATTTTTCTGCCAATTTTTCTTTCAATTCTAGAATCCTCCTTTTGACCTGTGGTAGTTTCAGCTGTTCTTCAACTCGCAACTTTCCTTTTAGATCTTTGAGATCTAATAGCAAAGATTCTGCTTTATCCAATTTCTGCATGGCTTGTACCATTGTAGAGACTCTTGGAGTTGAAACATAAGGGAGCTCAATCCTTTTTCTTGTACCTTTAGATGTGGGTACAGAAATGAAATGACCAGCTCTACTCGCTTTTAATCTTGCTGAACCATGAGGTTCTACTGCAGCTAAAAAGACATTTCCTAATATACAATCAACAGGAATATCTGCTATGGCAAACTTCATATATACACAATGGGTATCAAAACATAATGAAGCTCTAGGAATTTCATACTTAAGCTTCTTGTTTCCTAGGCCTACAACTTCTCTTTCTGCAGAGACCCAATATTTTGCTGGAATATTTATGATATTGAGAATATTAATGTCTGCACCAGAATCCAACAATGCAGTCATGAAAAATACTTGACCTTGGATACAGATTTTTACCTTAACATGGTGTTGTTGGTATGTGATGGTAAAAAGTCTCATATCCTGAAAGCCAAAATGTGGGTCTGATCTTCCTTCTGCAATTTCAATTTCTCTGTTATGTGCTTCTGTATTCCAGGATTCTTCTTCTTTAATCTCCTTTCCTTTCTTTATTTCTGCAATCTGTGCTTTGATGGCAGAGATCTCTATTTTAAGCTGGTGAATTTCACCACTCACTTCTCCCAAAGTTAGGGACCTTACTTTCCCTGGTTTCTGGTGATGCATTTGGAAAGATTTGGTGTTTCTTTCATATGATGCATCAACAAACAAAGTTTTCTTACCTGATTCTTTTGAAGCTTTTGATTTAAGTTGATCTGTGAATGCTTCTATCAGGCGGTCCTTCATTGCTCCTTCCTCCATTGTCCTGATATGAGCTAGAATTTTCATTTCTGCTTCTTCTTCAGCAGATGCCATTAGGACTTTTTCTTTGGGAGCCTTTGGTCTTTCTTCTTCTTCACTGGAGCTGTACAAAACTTCAGAATTATCTTCACAAAATATATGGCATGCACATTCATCTGAATTAGAACAAGAACATTCTGAAGATTCAGAATCAGTATATTGTCCTATGTTAACCTGAAATTCTTCTTCTGTACTACTAAAAGAATCAAGAGATGAATCTTCTAGTTGATGTTGCTGAGCTGAGATATGAAGATTTGGGCATTTTTCTGTAACATGATTCTTTGATTTACATCTTAAACAGAAGAATGGACTTGAACATTCTTTTTTGACCTGTTTATCTTTTTGGGCATAAACAACTGTCTTTTTCCCTTTGTTGAGTTTTGATTCTTCTCCTTGAGGGCATCTTGAGGCTGTATGCCCCGTCTGGCCACATAACCAGCAAGTGAGTTTGTTCCATTTCTCTTGCTTGGATGTGTGCAGATGAATATCAGAAGGATTGTAATAATGAGTTTTGGGGATGTACCTATAGTGGCCTTTTCTTTTATGGCTTTTATCCCTTGTGGGATACTTTCTTTTGTTTCTTGGGTAATCCCTTTTATTTTTGTAGAAAGTCTCCTTGAATTCTCTTTTGGCCCTTTTCTTAGACTTTCTTCTTTTGACCAATGGGTCATCTATTGTTAGTCCATACTTGCTGCAGATGGACTTTCTATCTGGTAACCTGGACAATTTTTCCAATGACTTATTTACCTTTGAGCTAGTACAAAGACTGACAAGTGTCTTTGTAATAAGGGAATAAATTTCTCCCCATGTATAAGATTCAAAAGGTAACTGGAAAATGTCTTGCATTTTGATATAATCGACAAACCTAGAAGGTAGGGCAGCAAGATATACCTGCTTCCAGAGCAGATTTTTAGAATCTTTTACCTCATAGATCCGCTGCATCCAATCCCTATGGAAATCATCATATTGGGACATCTTGTGACATTTGAGGTTCATTAAAATGACCTCATGCTTATTTGCAATTTCTATTTCACAACCACACCAATGCTCTAGAATCATAGATGTTAGGGCACCAATCATATTATTTATTACTGTGCCATCTGGGTTATGAATGACATCTCCCTTTTCATCTTTAAGCACTTCTGCTTCCATATTTTCAACCAGTTTAGGAGAGGATTCAGTTTCCCACCATCTAAGAAGAGTGTCTGTAAAACATTGGATGATAGTTCTGCAAGCTTCTACCTCTGTTTTTCCCCTGAGACACATGAGTTTGTATTTAGTATACATCATATCAATCATTTGGCGGATTTTGCCAATGCTCATGTTATCTATATTCCACTCTCTGTGGGGATCAGGAAAGAAAGTATGTGCTTCGGGCATTTTTCCCTTTCCTTCAATGTCAGGAGCAGAATACTTAGAAAATCTATGCTCAAGAGGCTCATAGATTGGAAGGATTTGTGTTTCTGCTTCTGGCTCTCTAAATAAAGAGGCAATAGTTATTTGTTCAGATTCTTCGTCTTTTGAAGAGGTTTCTTTGGGGAATAATAGAGGGAATTTCTCTATCATCTTTGAAGAATGTTCAATCTTTATATTTCTCTTTATCAAGAAAGAGTTTGGAACTGGCTTTTCAACTTTTGTAATCTGCATCCTTTCAAATTTTTCATTTAAGCCAGACAGGAGTGTCTTAGTTGTATCAATATGCCCAACTAAGTTTTCTCCGATTTCTTCAATTTTATTCAATGACTCTCTAGTGTAAGAACGAGTCATGCTGGAATCAAACTGTATACTATTCAAACAAGAATTTGCACTATTAAATGAAGACTGTACAACATCTACTTGTTTCTTTACTTCTTCTGCTTTTGCCATATTCATCTCTAGTCCTTTTAATGCAGTATTTGTCCAATTTAGCTGTTCGCTGGCCTTTTGGATCCTACCATCAATCCCTAAGGCATTATCATCTTTTTGGACAAAAGGAATGGCTTTGGCTGCATTGGACTTTTCTCCTAAGATTATTCCCTTATATGGGGGAAAAGTAGTAGGAGTTTCAACTATAGACCCATCAATTGCAGTCCATCCATGTTTATCAGGAATACTGCTAGAAGAAGTACCAGTTAAAACATTTATGGGAGCAACTTTGTCTTTCCATGAGTAGAAGGATATCCACTCATTATTGCTTTCCATATAATTTTTCCAATCTGTGGCCAATTCTCTCTTTTGATCTGGAGTGTATCCTAGATCAAATTCATCTGCTTGGGGATTTGTATACAAATCCCAATTCAGCATTTCTTTCATCCATTTTGCACTGATTTGTGACTTTGGAGTTCCATCCATAAGTGCAAAAAACTTATGCATCTCCATGACTGCAGGTTTCTTACAGTCAGAAGTGATCTGTTTGAATCTGCACTCTGGAATCAGTTCTGATTGTTCAAGTTTTCCCATTCCGTACCTAGGCTTTGCCGGCCTCATTAAACAAATCATCTGAGTAAGCCTGGGATCTTCCTCTTCTATTGAATGTATCATAAGAACATGATCAGTATCAGGCTCAGGCTCATGAGGGACAGGTATATCAGAACATTTGGGATTTGGGTATGAACTGATAGAAGTAGACAGTGGAGCAATGCCAGTGCGAGGATTATGATGCAGATGAACATCTTGTTCTGCTAAACTGAGAAGATTTATAACATTTGTACAATAGGGACATTTTACTTCCAAGGAAGAAAAATTAACTAGCTGAGCTAATTCAAAAAGCTGCGGGTGATGACAAGAAGAAAATGATGATGATGAACAGGTGGTAACAACAGTGGAAGGATCTCTGTAGTATTTGGATATTTTACAAGCATCATCTATTCCTCTTCGATCAATGGTCGATCTATGAGGAAAGGATATAACAGCATTAGAAGCATTTTCAGTGATGTTGGCAGATGTGATATTTCTGGGGATTTGTGGCTTGGAATGATTTACAACTCAATGTGCAAGGAACTCCAGATTTTCCCATTTTATCAACTGTTGTTCAACTTTTTTATTTTTTAGGTCGGTTTTGACTACCACACTTGACTTGGAATCCCCACTGGGAGTATGGCGGATTGCTGGCCATAGGGTGTTGGTATGTCTCAGACAAACTTTAGTCTGGATGGCTATATTGTTCCTTTTCTTTTTCATGTCAAATCCAGTAGTATGGATTTGCAACTATAAGATATCTTTGATGGTCTCATCAAATGTATAAATAGAAAAGTTTAGATAGCAATCGAAATATACAGGGCCATCAGACAAAGGGGCTACGATCCCACCAATAATAGAATCTGTGTATCTATTGTGCGCTAGATCTCTAACAGTAGCAAGCACAAATGTTTTTAATCCTTTGTGGACTAAAGGATTAATGCCAACTCGTATGCAACCAAGATGTATATAATTGGTTTTTAACCTTTTTGCTTCTGCCTACAAAGCTTGAGGATTTAACAGAGGAATAGTCTGGATACTATCAGAGTTTTCCTAAACTTGGCTAATAGACTCTTTAATAGTGATCCTAGTGGTAGCAATTAAATGAGAAGGGGCTAAGTCACTATAGACTTCAGAGGGTGAAATATCTGGTAGAGCCCATCTCGCAAAAGGCTGAGATTCTTGGTAATTAACTTCAGCAGAATTTAAAGTTTTGCTTGAGTTATTTTCAAACATTTCCCTAAGAGGATTTTCTTTTGAAGGTGAATCTTCTTCAAGCTCTCGGAATGAGATAGATTTTCTAAATGAATCCATTCTTAAAGACTAAGATAGATCTGAGTACCAACCTTTTGAACCAGACATTACTGGCTCTGATACCAATTTCTAGCAGGGGCTCCTGTCACGAGCTTGCTCTTTCTTTGTGTCTCTCAGTAATTCTTTGATAGCCAACTCCTGGTGAACCAGTGGTGAACCTACTATGATCGTTCACGTTCTGGCAACCTTCACAACGGCATCCACGCCTTAAATGGTCTTGACATCCCTTCAATCTTTTGGCGAACTTCCTGCGAGCTTCAGACGAAAGCACAGAGAATACTTCTACCACAGCGGACTCATAAATTTGCACAATAGTACTCAATGACAAAATAGCATACTCATCTTATTTCAGAATGGAGAAAATCTTACAGAATGCTCACAGAGCTTTTACAGAGATTGATTCTATGCAGAAACAGACTAATCTTGCTTTTACCAGACTTTTCACAACTTAATCATAAGCAAGTTACTACCGGATGCTTCTGGCAAGATATAGGCTCTGTCTTTGAATCAGACTTAACACCCAAAACTTGACTCTTCTAATGGTTTGGCCACTTTAGGTTCTTACCAGTGCTGAGCACACTGATACGCAGGCTTCTCGAACCAACTAAGGACTTTGAGTGATTACTCGTGTTGCAAGCAGATCGAACTGAATGTTCGCAGATGCAGAGCAGGAGAACACTCGACTCAAACACACACACAAGACTCTCTAAAATCTGATGCCCAACAAATGAGCCTTACCCTCCTTATATAGCGTAAGAGGGGGGGGACAAACATTACTATTGGTTGATCA
This sequence comes from Pinus taeda, assembly GCA_000404065.3. NCBI lineage: Eukaryota > Viridiplantae > Streptophyta > Pinopsida > Pinales > Pinaceae > Pinus > Pinus taeda. The sequence continues at coordinate 124,202 of APFE031738943.1, forward strand.
GGAAAAGACTTTAGGAATCATTGCTTTTTCAGTCTTTATCAAAGCGACGTCTGCACAAATATTCGGACCAGACCGAATAATTGCTTTCCGTAACGCATGTGATATAGTCTGTAAAGTAGATTCTTGTACTTAAAGTAAGACAGTCTCATGACTATTTACACAGTGGATACTTTTTGAAAGAAAAGTCCATGAGAAAAGACTTGGAGGAGAATATTTACACTGTGGAGATTTTTGAACAGTAAAGCCCACGGGAACACTGATCACAATTAAGCCCTTGTGATTGATACATATTCAGAATACAGTCAGGTCAGGGAATCTATCCCTTTTGTAAAGTTGATCATTCATGCCTTAGTATATATCCTTCAAACTATCATAGGTTTGCCCAGTATGACTTGGTGCTGAACTTTAGTTAAGACATACCATTCTAAGTGATCTATCATATATTCTTGGAGTGAATGATTTGTCATGTGAAAAGGGTCCCATTCCTTGACTGTCATTTCTCTAACTGTGCTATATATGCGATGAAAGCAATCCCCAATGTTGTAATCAAAGCATTTTTGACAGTGTCTTCTTTGATATCCTTCATGATACACTGGGTCCATGGCTGTTCTGTTGACTCCGTAATCTGTCCACCAGTTCTGAAACCATTCACATTGTAGATTATTCTGGGAGGCTACCATTGTGCTGAATTTCAGTTTTGTGTAATGGGTGTCTGTTTTGTCATCAATATTTATGAAATCCCACCATAATTTTTTGTAATCATAGACCATGTCAGGGAATATTACTTTTGGGTCATTTTTGGGCCATCTTGCACATGGTCGGACTTGAGGATGATTAATCCATAGGTCCCTGGTACGGTAGATACAATAATAAGCTTGATAGATTCTTGTGTTGCTATCTCCATGGTGTCCAATCCGCCCAATGTCATGAAAATTTGATTCTAAGGACTCTCTTGCAGTTCTGGCATCTGCCTTTGCTTGTGTATACATCATGTCATGAATCCATTTTCTACCTTTCGAGTATACTTTCCTTTCAGGCACATAGTGTTGCAGATCATATATGAGGCTGTAAGTTAGCATCAAGGACTTTTGTATTCCGTAGTTGCCACGTCGGTCTCCAGTCGTTTCTGTATGTATCCCAATATTGATTGTCTGGAATGGTCCTCAAAACTTCACATCTCTGATTCTGATCCCATTCAGTAACAATCATCATGACTTGTGCATTATCTTTTTCAAGATATTCTCTGCTGAGGAAATCAGGGAGACAATTTTCTTCGCCTTTGATATGCTCAATAGAAAAATCAAAATTTGCAAATAATGCTTGCCATCTGGCAAATTTTGCTTCTTCTGGTTTCTTAATATCCTTAGACAAAACTTTCTTCATTGTTGACGCATCTGTCCGGAGGAGAAGTGGTTTGTTAATGAGATATACTACAAATTTACTGATGCAGTTCCATGCAGCTTTCACTTCTCTCTCAATAACAGAGTATTTTTGTTCTGTTGGTTTCCAAACCCCTCAGGCAAACTGCACCACTTGTTCTTCTTCCCCAACTTTTTGCTGAGCACGAGACCATTTTTCTGGACCAACTTCATGAAAATATTTACATGTCTGAAGTGGTCATCAAGATTTTTGGAAAAGATTAAAACATCATCAATATATACAAGTAACCAGTCAAAATATGGCTTGAAAATATCATCCATGACCTTCTAAAATTTTGAAGGAACATTTTTGAGGCCAAAGGGCATGACATTCCATTCGTAATGCCCTGCAGGGATGCTAAAAGCAGTTTTGAATTTATCTCCTTCATCAACAGCAACCTGCCAAAATCCTGCCTTTAAATCAAATTTTGAAAATATTTTTGCTCCTGCAATTCTTCTGATTAGATCTCCTTTATGAGGGATAGGATAAGTATCATCAGCCAAGACTAAATTTAGAGGCTTGTAATTTATCACAAGTCTAGGGATACCTCTAATTTGTTCGGCCCTCTTATTTACATAAAATCCATAGCAGTTCCAGGGGCTAGTAGATTCTCTGATCAATCCTCTGTTAAGCAACTGCTGTATTTCTTGCTGACATAATTCTCTGTATTCTTGGCTCATGGGAATCGCTCTGCTTTTACAGGGCTTTCCTTTGTATCCTTCTTTATAGGGTAATTTAATAGTATGTTGCTTTCTGTTCTAGAAAGCATTTGGTTCTTCTGAACAACATTTTTCTGCCAATTTTTCTTTCAATTCTAGAATCCTCCTTTTGACCTGTGGTAGTTTCAGCTGTTCTTCAACTCGCAACTTTCCTTTTAGATCTTTGAGATCTAATAGCAAAGATTCTGCTTTATCCAATTTCTGCATGGCTTGTACCATTGTAGAGACTCTTGGAGTTGAAACATAAGGGAGCTCAATCCTTTTTCTTGTACCTTTAGATGTGGGCATAGAAATGAAATAACCAGCTCTACTCCCTTTTAATCTTGCTAAACCATGAGGTTCTACTGCAGCTAAAAAGACATTTCCTAATATACAATCAACGGGAATATCTGCTATGGTAAACTTGATATATACACAATGGGTATCAAAACATAATGAAGCTCTAGGAATTTCATACTTAAGCTTCTTGTTTCCTAGGCCTACAACTTCTCTTTCTGCAGAGACCCATTATTTTGCTGGAATATTTCTAATATTGAGAATATTAATGTCTGCGCCAGAATCCAACAATGCAGTCATGAAAAATACTTGACCTTGGATACAGATTTTTACCTTAACATGGTGTTGTTGGTATGTGATGGTAAAAAGTCTCATATCCTGAAAGCCAAAATGTGGGTCTAATCTTCCTTCTGCAATTTCAATTTCCCTGTTATGTGCTTCTGTATTCCAGGATTCTTCTTCTTTAATCTCCTTTCCTTTCTTTATTTCTGCAATCTGTGCTTTGATGGCAGAGATCTCTGTTTTAAGCTGGTGAATTTCACCACTAACTTCTCCCAAAGTCAAGGCGAAGAAAATTGTCTCCCCGATTTCCTCAGCAGAGAATATCTTGAAAAAGATAATGCACAAGTCATGATGATTGTTACTGAATGGGATCAGAATCAGAGATGTGAAGTTTTGAGGACCATTCCAGACAATCAAGATTGGGATACATACAGAAACAACTGGAGACCGATGTGGCAACTACGGAATACAAAAGTCCTTGATGCTAACTTACAACCTCATACTGATCTGCAACACTATGTGCCTGAAAGGAAAGTATACCCGAAAGGTAGAAAATGGATTCATGACATGATGTATACCAAAGCAAAGGCAGATGCCAGAACTGCAAGAGAGTCCTTAGAATCAAATTTTCATGACATTGGGCAGATTGGACACCATGGAGATAGCAACAGAAGAATCTATGAAGCTTATTATTGTATCTACCGTACCAGGGACCTATGGATTAATCATCCTCAAGTCCGACCATGTGCAAGATGGCCCAGAAATGACCCAAAAGTAATATTCCCTGACACGGTCTACGATTTTTCAGATTACAAAAAATTATGGTGGGATTTCATAAATATTGATGAAAAAACAAACACCCATTACACAAAATTGAAATTCAGCACAATGGCAGCCTCCCAGAATAATCTACAATGCGAATGGTTTCAGAACTGGTGGACAGATTACGGAGTCAACAGAACAGCCATGGACCCAGTGTATCATGAAGGATATCAAAGAAGACACTGTCAAAAATGCTTTGATTACAACATTGGGGATTGCTTTCATCGCATCTATAGCACAGTTAGAGAAATGACAGTCAAGGAATGGGACCCTTTTCACATGACAAATCATTCACTCCAAGAATATATGATAGATCACTTAGAATGGTATGTCTTAACTAAAGTTCAGCACCAAGTCATACTAGGCAAACCTATGATAGTTCGAAGGATATATACTAAGGCATGTGATGATCTACTTTACAAAAGGGATAGATTCCCTGACCTGACTGTATTCTGAATATGTACCAATCACAAGGGCTTAATTGTGATCAGTGTTCCCGTGGGCTTTACTGTTCAAAAGTCTCCACAGTGTAAATATTCTCCTCCAAGTCTTTTCTCGTGGACTTTTCTTTCAAAAAGTATCCACTGTGTAAATAGTCATGAGTCTGTCTTACTTTAAGTACAAGAATCTACTTTACAGACTATATCACATGCGTTACCCGAAAGCAATTATTCGGTCTGGTCCGAATATTTGTGCGGACGTCGCTTTGATAAAGACTGAAAAAGCAATGATTCCTGAAGTCTTTTCCTGACCAACCAACAGTAATGTTTGTCCCCCCCCCTCTTATGCTATATAAGGAGGGTAAGGCTCATTTGTTGGGCATCGGATTTTAGAGAGTCTTGTGTGTGTGTTTGAGTCGATTGTTCTCCTGCTCTGCATCTGTGAACATTCAGTTTGATCTGCTTGCAACACGAGAAATCACTCAAAGTCCTTAGTTGGTTCGAGAAGCCTGCGTATCAGTGTGCTCGGCACTGGTAAGAACCTAAAGTGGCCGAACCATTAGAAGAGTCAAGTTTTGGGTGTTAAGTCTAATTCAAAGACAGAGCCTATATCTTGCCAGAAGCATCCGGTAGTAACTTGCTTATGATTAAGCTGTGAAAAGTCTGGTAAAAGTAAGGTTAGTCTGTTTCTGCATAGAATCAATCTCTGTAAAAGCTTTGTGAGCATTCAGTAAGATTTTCTCCATTCTGAAATAAGATGAGTATGTTATTTTGTCATTGAGTACTATTGTGCAAATTTATGAGTCTGCTGTGGTAGAAGTATTCTCTGTGCTTTCGTCCGAAGTTCGCAGGAAGTTCGCCAAAGGATCGAAGGGACGTCAAGACCATTTAAAGCGTGGATGCTGTTGTGAAGGTTGCCAGAACGTGAAAAATCTTAGTAGGTTCACCACTGGTTCACCAGGAGTTGGTTATCAGAGAATTACTGAGAGACACAGAGAAAGAGCAAGCTCGTGACAGGAGCCCCTGCTAGAAATTGGTATCAGAGCCAGTAACGTCTGGTTCTAAAGGTTGGTACTCAGATCTATCTTAGTCTTTAAGCATGGATTCATTCAGAAAATCTATCTCATTTCGAGAGCTTGAAGAAGATTCACCTTCAGAAGAAAATCCTCTTAGGGAAATGTTTAAAAATAACTCAAGCAAAACTTCAAATTCTGCTGAAGTTAATTACCAAGAATCTCAGTCTTTTGCGAGATGGGCTCTACCAGATATTTCACCCTCTGAAGTCTATAGTGACTTAGCCCCTTTTCATTTAATTGCTTCCACTAGGATCACTATTAAAGAGTCTATTAGCCAAGTTCAGGAAAACTATGATAGTATCCAGACTATTCCTCTGTTAAATCCTCAAGCTTTGCAGGTAGAAGAAAAAAGGTTAAAAACCAATTATATACATCTTGGTTGCATACGAGTTGGCATTAATCCTTTAGTCCACAAAGGATTAAAAACATTTGTGCTTGCTACTGTTAGAGATCTAACGTACAATAGATACACAGATTCTATTATTGGTGGGATCGTAGCCCCTTTGTCTGATGGCCCTATATATTTCGATTGCTATCCAAACTTTTCTGTTTATACATTTGATGAGACCATCAAATATATCTTACAGTTGCAAATCCATACTACTGGATTTGACATGAAAAAGAAAAGGTGCAATATAGCCATCCAGACTAAAGTTTGTCTGAGACATACCAACACCCTATGGCCAGTAATCTGCCATACTCCCAGTAGGGATTCCAAGTCAAGTGTGGTAGTCAAAACTGACCCAAAAAATCAAAAAGTTGAACAACAGTTGATAAAATGGGAAAATCTGAAGTTCCCTGCACATTGGGTTGTAAATCATTCAAGGCCACAAATCCCTAGAAATATCACATCTGCCAACATCACTGAAAATGCTTCTAATGCTGTTATATCCTTTCCTCGTAGATCGACCATTGATCGAAGAGGAATAGATGATGCTTGTAAAATATCCAAATACTACAGAGATCCTTCCACTATTGATACCGCCTGTTCATCATCATCATTTTCTTCTTGTCATCACCCGCATCTTTTTGAATTAGCTCAGCTAGTTAATTTTTCTTCGTTAGAAGTAAAATGTCCTGATTGTACAAATGTTATAAATATTCTCAGTTTAGCAGAACAAGATGTTCATCTGCATCATAATCCTCGCACTGGCATTGCTCCACCGTCTACTTCTATCAGTTCATGCCCAAATCCCAAATGTTCTGATATACCTTTCCCTCATGAGCCTGAGCCTGATACTGATCATGTTCTTATGATACATTCAATAGAAGAGGAAGATCCCAGGCTTACTCAGATGATTTGTTTAATGAGGCCGGCAAAGCCTAGGTACGGATTGGGAAAACTTGAACAGTCAGAACTGATTCCAGAGTGCAGATTCAAACAGGTCCCTTCTGACTGTAAGAAACCTGCAGTCATGGAGATGCATAAGGTTTTTGCACTTATGGATGGAACTCGAAAGTCACAAATCAGTGCAAAATGGATGAAAGAAATGCTGAATTGGGATTTGTATACAAATCCCCAATCAGATGAATTTGATCTAGGATACACTCCAGATCAAAAGAGAGAATTGGCCACAGATTGGAAAAATTATATGGAAAGCAATAATGAGTGGATATCCTTCTACTCATGGAAAGACAAAGTTGGTCCCATAAATGTTTTAACTATTACTTCTTCTAGCAGTATTCCTGATAAACATGGACGGACTGCAATTGAGGGGTCTATAGTTGAAACTCCTATTACTCTTCCCCCATATAAGGGAATAATCTTAGGAGAAAAGTCCAATGCAACCAAAGCCATTCCTTTAGTCCAAAAAGATGATAATGCCTTAGGGATTGATGGTAGGATCCAAAAGGCCAGCGAACAGCTAAATTGGACAAATACTGCATTAAAAGGACTAGAGATGAATATGGCAAAAGCAGACGAAGTAAAGAAACAAGTAGATGTTGTACAGTCTTCATTTAATAGTGCAAATTCTTGTTTGAATAGTATACAGTTTGATTCCAGCATGACTCGTTCTTACACTAGAGAGTCATTAAATAAAATTGAAGAAATCGAAGAAAACTTAGTTGGGCATATTGATACAACTAAGACACTCCTGTCTGGCTTAAATGAAAAATTTGAAAGGATGCAGACTACAAAATTTGAAAAGCCAGTTCCAAACTCTTTCTTGATAAAGAGAAATATAAAGATTGAACATTCTTCAAAGATGATAGAGAAATTCCCTCTATTATTCCCCAAAGAAACCTCTTCAAAAAATGAAGAATCTGAACAAATAACTATTGCCTCTTTATTTAGAGAGCCAGAAGTAGAAACACAAATCCTTCCAATCTATGAGCCCCTTGAGCATAGATTTTCTAAGTATTCTGCTCCTGACATTGAAGGAAAGGGAAAAATGCCCTAAGCACATACTTTCTTTCCTGATTCCCACAGAGAGTGGAATATAGATAACATGAGCATTGCCCAAATCCGCCAAATGATTGATATGATGTATACTGAATACAAACTCATGTGTCTCAGGGGAAAAACAGAGGTAGAAGCTTGCAGAACTATCATCCAATGTTTTACAGGCACTCTTCTTAGATGGTGGGAAACTGAATCCTCTCCTAAACTGGTTGAAAATATGGAAGCAGAAGTGCTTAAAGAAGAAAAGGGAGATGTCATTCATAACCCAGATGGCACAGTAATAAATAATATGATTGGTGCCCTAACATCTATGATTCTAGAGCATTGGTGTGTTTGTGAAATAGAAATTGCAAATAAGTGTGAGGTCATTTTAGTGAACCTCAAATGTCACAAGATGTCCCAATATGATGATTTCCACAGGGATTGGATGCAACGGATCTATGAGGTAAAAGATTCTAAAAATCTTCTCTGGAAGCAGGTAGATCTTGCTGCCCTACCTTCTAGGTTTGTCGATTATATCAGAATGCAAGACATTTTCTAGTTACCTTTTGAATCTTATACATGGGGTGAAATTTATTCCCTTATTACAAAGACACTTGTCAGTCTTTGTACTAGCTCAAAGGTAAATAAGTCATTGGAAAAATTTTCTAGGTTACCAGATAGAAAGTCCATCTGCAGCAAGTATGGACTAACAATAGATGACCCATTGGTCAAAAGAAGAAAGTCTAAGAAAAGGGCCAAAAGAGAATTCAAGGAGAATTTCTACAAAAATAAAAGGGATTACCCAAGAAGCAAAAGAAAGTATCCCACAAGGGATAAAAGCCATAAAAGAAAAGGCTACTATAGATACATCCCCAAAACTGATTATTACAATCCTTCTAATATTCATCTGCACACATCCAAGCAAGAGAAATGGAACAAACTCACTTGCTGGTTATGTGTCCAGACAGGGCATACAGCCTCAAGATGCCCTCAAGGAGAAGAATCAAAACTCAACAAAGGGAAAAAGACAGTTTTTTATGCCCAAAAAGATAAACAGGTCAAAAAAGAACATTCAAGTCCATTCTTCTATTTAAGATGTAAATCAAAGAATCATGTTACAGAAAAATGCCCAAATCTTCATATCTCAACTCAGCAGCATCAACTAGAAGATTCATCTCTTGATTCTTTTAGTAGTATAGAAGAAGAATTTTAGGTTAACATAGGACAATATACTGATTCTGAATCTTCAGAATGTTCTTGTTCTAATTCAGATGAATGTGCATGCCATATATTTTGTGAAGATGATTCTGAAGTTTTGTACAGCTCCAGTGAAGAAGAAGAAAGACCAAAGGCTCCCAAAGAAAAATTCCTAATGGCATCTGCTGAAGAAGAAGCAGAAATGAAAATTCTAGCTCATATCAAGACAATGGAGGAAGGAGCAATGAAGGACCGCCTGATAGAAGCATTCACAGATCAGCTTAAATCAAAAGCTTCAAAAGAATCAGGTAAGAAACCTTTGTTTGTTGATGCATCATATGAAAGAAACACCAAATCCTTCCAAATGCATCACCAGAAACCAGGGAAAGTAAGGTCCCTGACTTTGGGAGAAGTGAGTGGTGAAATTCACCAGCTTAAAACAGAGATCTCTGCCATCAAAGCACAGATTGAAGAAATAAAGAAAGGAAAGGAGATTAAAGAAGAAGAATCCTGGAATATAGAAGCACATAACAGAGAAATTGAAATTGCAGAAGGAAGATCAGACCCACATTTTGGTTTTCAGGATATGAGACTTTTTACCATCACATACCAACAACACCATGTTAAGGTAAAAATCTGTATCCAAGGTCAAGTATTTTTCATGATTGCATTGTCGGATTCTGGCGCAGACATTAATATTCTCAATATCAGAAATATTTCAGCAAAATACTGGGTCTCTGCAGAAAGAGAAGTTGTAGTCCTAGGAAACAAGAAGCTTAAGTATGAAATTCCTAGAGCTTCATTATGTTTTGATACCCATTGTGTATATATGAAGTTTTCCATAGCAGATATTCCCGTTGATTGTATATTAGGAAATATCTTTTTAGCTGCAGTAGAACCTCATGGTTCAGCAATATTAAAAGGGAGTAGAGCTGGTTATTTCATTTTTGTACCCACATCTAAAGGTACAAGAAAAAGGATTGAGCTCCCTTATGTTTCAACTCCAAGAGTCTCTACAATGGTACAAGCCATGCAGAAATTGAATAAAGCAGAATCTTTGCTATTAGATCTCAAAGATCTAAAAGGAAAATTGCGAGTTGAAGAACAACTGAAACTACCACAGGTCAAAAGGAGGATTCTAGAATTGAAAGAAAAATTGGCAGAAAAATGTTGTTCAGAAGAACCAAATGCTTTCTGGCACAGAAAGCAACATACTATTAAATTACCCTATAAAGAAGGATACAAAGGAAAGGCCTGTAAAAGAAGAGCGATTTCCATGAGCCAAGAATACAGAGAATTATTTCAGCAAGAAATACAACAGTTGCTTAACAGAGGATTGATCAGAGAATCTACTAGCCCCTAGAACTGCTATGGATTTTATGTAAATAAGAGGGCCGAAAAAATTAGAGGTATCCCTAGACTTGTGATAAATTACAAGCCTCTAAGTTTAGTCTTGGCTGATGATACTTATCCTATCCCTCATAAAGGAGATCTAATCAGAAGAATTGCAGGAGCAAAAATATTTTCAAAATTTGATTTAAAGGCAAGATTTTGGCGGGTTGCTGTTGATGAAGGAGATAAATTCAAAATTGCTTTTAGCATCCCTGCAGGGCATTACGAATGGAATGTCATGCCCTTTGGCCTCAAAAATTCTCCTTCAAAATTTCAGAAGGTCATGGATGATAGTTTTAAGCCATATTTTGACTGGTTACTTGCATATATTGATGATGTTTTAATCTTTTCCAAAAATCTTGATGACCACTTCAGACATGTAAATATTTTCATGAAGTTGGTCCAGAAAAATGGTCTCGTGCTCAGCAAAAAGAAGATGGAATTATTCCAAACTTCTATAAAGTTTTTAGGCCACCAAATTTCAAATGGGCAAATCTCTTTACAACAACATGCCATTGAATTTGCAGATAAATTCCCAGATGTCTTAAGAGATAAGAAACAGTTGCAGAGGTTCCTTGGTTGCTTAAACTATGTGAGCAGTTTTTATCAAGACTGTACAATTGACAGAAAGGTACTCAACAAAAGGAGTGGCAAAAATCATCCTCCATGGACAGAAGTTCACACCAGAACAATACAACAAATCAAAGCATAGGTAAAATCTTTGCCCATATTGTATATAGCTAATGATGAGGCATATAAAATAGTTGAATTTGACGCCAGTGATATAGGATGGGGTGGAATCCTGAAGCAAAGAATTGGGGAAGAAAAACAAGTGGTGCAGTTTGCCTCAGGGGTTTGGAACCCAACAGAACAAAAATACTCTGTTATTGAGAGAGAAGTGAAAGTTGCATGGAACTGCATCAGTAAATTTGCAGTATATCTCATTAACAAACCATTTCTCCTCCGGACAGATGCGTCAAGAATGAAGAAAGTTTTGCCTAAGGATATTAAGAAACCAGAAGAAGCCAAATTTGCCAGATGGCAAGCATTATTTGCAAATTTTGATTTTTCTATTGAGCATATCAAAGGCGAAGAAAATTGTCTCCCTGATTTCCTCAGTAGAGAATATCTTGAACAAGATAATGCACAAGTCATGATGATTGTTACTGAATGGGATCAGAATCAGAGATGTGAAGTTTTGAGGACCATTCCAGACAATCAAGATTGGGATACATACAGAAACAACTGGAGACCGACGTGGAAACTACGGAATACAAAAGTCCTTGATGCTAACTTACAGCCTCATACTGATCTGCAACACTATGTGCCTGAAAGGAAAGTATACCCGAAAGGTAGAAAATGGATTCATGACATGATGTATACCAAAGCAAAGGCAGATGCCAGAACTGCAAGAGAGTCCTTAGAATCAAATTTTCATGACATTGGGCGAATTGGACACCATGGAGATAGCAACACAAGAATCTATGAAGCTTATTATTGTATCTACCGTACCAGGGACCTATGGATTAATCATCCTCAAGTCCGACCATGTGCAAGATGGCCCAGAAATGACCCAAAAGTAATATTCCCTGACACGGTCTATGATTTTTCAAATTACAAAAAATTATGGTGGGATTTCACAAATATTGATGACAAAACAAACACCCATTACACAAAACTGAAATTCAGCACAATGGCAGCCTCCCAGAATAATCTACAATGCGAATGGTTTCAGAACTGGTCGACAGATTACGGAGTCAACAGAACAGCCATGGACCCAGTGTATCATGAAGGATATCAAAGAAGACACTGTCAAAAATGCATTGATTACAACATTGGGGATTGCTTTCATCGCATCTATAGCACAGTTAGAGAAATGACAGTCAAGGAATGGGACCCTTTTCACATGACAAATCATTCACTCCAAGAATATGTGATAGATCACTTTGAATGGTATGTCTTAACTAAAGTTCAGCACCAAGTCATACTGGGCAAACCTATGATAGTTCGAAGGATATATACTAAGGCATGTGATGATCTACTTTACAAAAGGGATAGATTCTCTGACCTGACTGTATTCTGAATATGTACCAATCACAAGGGCTTAATTGTGATCAGTGTTCCCGTGGGCTTTACTGTTCAAAAGTCTCCACAGTGTAAATATTCTCCTCCAAGTCTTTTCTCGTGGACTTTTCTTTCAAAAAGTATCCACTGTGTAAATAGTCATGAGTCTGTCTTACTTTAAGTACAAGAATATACTTTACAGACTATATCACATGCGTTACCCGAAAGCCATTATTCGGTCTGGTCTGAATATTTGTGCGGACATCGCTTTGATAAAGACTGAAAAAGCAATGATTCCTGAAGACTTTTCCTGACCAACCAATAGTAATGTTTGTCCCCCCCCTCTTATGCTATATAAGGAGGGTAAGGCTCATTTGTTGGGCATCGGATTTTAGAGAGTCTTGTGTGTGTGTTTGAGTCGAGTGTTCTCCTGCTCTGCATCTGGGAACATTCAGTTCGATCTGCTTGCAACACGAGTAATCACTAAAAGTCCTTAGTTGGTTCGAGAAGCTTGCGTATCAGTGTGCTCGGCACTGGTAAGAACCTAAAGTGGCCGAACCATTAGAAGAGTCAAGTTTTGGGTGTTAAGTCTGATTCAACGACAGAGCCTATATCTTGCCAGAAGCATCCGGTAGTAACTTCCTTATGATTAAGCTGTGAAAAGTCCAGTAAAAGCAAGATTAGTCTGTTTCTGCATAGAATCAATCTTTGTAAAACTCTGTGAGCATTCTATAAGATTTTCTCCATTCTGAAATAAGATGAGTATGCTATTTTGTCATTGAGTACTATTGTGCAAATTTATGAGTCCGTTGTGGTAGAAGTATTCTCTGTGCTTTCATCCGAACTTCGCAGGAAGTTCGCCAAAGGATCGAAGGGACGTCAAGACCGTTTAAGGCGTGGATGCCGTTGTGAAGGTCGCCAGAACGTGAAAGATCTTAGTAGGTTCACCACTGGTTCACCAGGAGTTGGCTATCAGAGAATTACTGAGAGACACAGAGAAAGACCAAGCTTGTGACAGGAGCCCCTGCTAGAAATTGGTATCAGAGCAAACCTCTTCAAAAGACGAAAAGCCAGAAGCAGGAACACAAATCTTTCTAATCTATGAGCCTCTTGAGCATAGATTTTCTAAGTATTCTGCTCCTGTCATTGAAGGAAAGGGAAAAATGCTCGAAGCACATACTTTCTTTCCTGATTCCCACAGAGAATGGAATATAGATAACATGAGCATTGGCCAAATCCGCCAAATGATTGATATGATGTATACTGAATACAAACTCATCTGTCTCAGGGGAAGAAAAGAGGTAGAAGCTTGCAGAACTATCATCCAATGTTTTACAGGCACTCTTCTTAGATGGTGGGAAACTGAATCCTCTCCTAAACTGGTTGAAAATATGGAAGCAGAAGTGCTTAAAGATGAAAAGGGAGATGTCATTCATAACCCAGATGGCATAGTAATAAATAATATGATTGGTGCCCTAACATCTATGATTCTAGAGCATTGGTGTGGTTGTGAAACAGAAATTGCAAATCAGCATGAGGTCATTTTAATGAACCTCAAATGTCACAAGATGTCCCAATATGATGATTTCCACAGGGATTGGATGCAGCGGATCTTTGAGGTAAAAGATTCTAAAAATCTGCTCTGGAAGCAGGTATATCTTGCTGCCCTACCTTCTAGGTTTGTCGATTATATCAGAATGCAAGACATTTTCCAGTTACCTTTTGAATCTTATACATGGGGAGAAATTTATTCCCTTATTACAAAGACACTTGTCAGTCTTTGTACTAGCTCAAAGGTAAATAAGTCATTGGAAAAATTTTCCAGGTTACTAGATAGAAAGTCCATCTGCAGCCAGTATGGACTAACAATAGATGACCCACTAGTCAAAAGAAGAAAGTCTAAGAAAAGGGCCAAAAGAGAATTCAAGGAGACTTTCTACAAAAATAAAAGGGATTACCAAAGAAACAAAAGTATCCCACAAGGGATAAAAGCCATAAAAGAAAAGGCTACTATAGGTACATCCCCAAAACTCATTATTACAATCCTTCTGATATTCATCTGCACACATCCAAGCAAGAGAAATGGAACAAAATCACTTGCTGGTTATGTGGCCAGACATGGCATATAGCCTCAATATGCCCTCAAGGAGAACAATCGAAACTCAACAAAGGGAAAAAGACAGTTGTTTATGCAAAAAAAGATAAACATGTCAAAAAATAACATTCAAGTCCATTCTTCTGTTTAAGATGTAAAGAAAAGAATCATGTTACAGAAAAATGCCCAAATCTTCATATCTTAGCTCAGCACCATCAACTAGAAGATTCATCTCTTGATTCTTTTAGTAGTACAGAAGAAGAATTTCAGGTTAACATAGGACAATATACTGATTCTGAATCTTCAGAATGTTCTTGTTCTAATTCAGATGAATGTGCATGCCATATATTTTGTGAAGATAATTCTGAAGTTTTGTACAACTCCAGTGAAGAAGAAGAAAGACCAAAGGCTCCCAAAGAAAAAACCCTAATGGCATCTGTTGAAGAAGAAGCAGAAATGAAAATTCTAGCTCATATCAGGAGAATGGAGGAAGGAGCAATGAAGGACCGCCTGATAGAAGCATTCACAGATCAGCTTAAATCAAAAGCTTCAAAAGAATCAGGTAAGAAACCTTTGTTTGTTGATGCATCATATGAAAGAAACACCAAATCTTTCCAAATGCATCACCAGAAACTAGGGAAAGTAAGGTCCCTGACTTTGGGAGAAGTGAGTGGTGAAATTCACCAGCTTAAAACAGAGATCTCCGCCATCAAAGCACAGATTGCAGAAATAAAGAAAGGAAAGGAGATTAAGGAAGAAGAATCCTGGAATACAGAAGCACATAACAGAGAAATTGAAATTGTAGAAGGAAGATTAGACCCACATTTTGGCTTTCAGGATATGAGACTTTTTACCATCACATACCAACAACACCATGTTAAGGTAAAAATCTGTATCCAAGGTCAAGTATTTTTCATGACTGCACTGTTGGATTTTGGCGCAGACATTAATATTCTCAATATCATAAATATTCCAGCAAAATACTGGGTCTCTGCAGAAAGAGAAGTTGTAGGCCTAGGAAACAAGAAGCTTAAGTATGAAATTCCTAGAGCTTCATTATGTTTTGATACCCATTGTGTATATATGAAGTTTGCCATAGCAGATATTCCCGTTGATTGTATATTAGGAAATGTCTTTTTAGCTGCAGTAGAACCTCATGGTTCAGCAAGATTAAAAGGGAGTAGAGCTAGTTATTTCATTTCTGTACCCACATCTAAAGGTACAAGAAAAAGGATTGAGCTCCCTTATGTTTCAACTCCAAGAGTCTCTACAATGGTACAAGCCATGCAGAAATTGGATAAAGCAGAATCTTTGCTATTAGATCTCAAAGATCTAAAAGGAAAGCTGCGAGTTGAAGAACAGCTGAAACTACCACAGCTCAAAAGGAGGATTCTAGAATTGAAAGAAAAATTGGCAGAAAAATGTTGTTCAGAAGAACCAAATGCTTTCTGGCACAGAAAGCAACATACTATTAAATTACCCTATAAAGAAGGATACAAAGGAAAGCCCTGTAAAAGCAGAGCGATTCCCATGAGCCAAGAATACAGAGAATTATGTCAGCAAGAAATACAACAGTTTCTTAACAGAGGATTGATCAGAGAATCTACTAGCCCTTGGAACTGCTATGGATTTTATGTAAATAAGAGGGCCGAAAAAATTAGAGGTATCCCTAGACTTGTGATAAATTACAAGCCTCTAAATTTAGTCTTGGCTGATGATACTTATCTTATCCCTCATAAAGGAGATCTAATCAGAAGAATTGCAGGAGCAAAAATATTTTCAAAATTTGATTTAAAGGCAGGATTTTGGCAGGTTGCTGTTGATGAAGGAGATAAATTCAAAACTGCTTTTAGCATCCCTGCAGGGCATTACGAATGGAATGTCATGCCCTTTGGCCTCAAAAATGCTCCTTCAAAATTTCAGAAGGTCATGGATGATATTTTCAAGCCATATTTTGACTGGTTACTTGTATATATTGATGATGTTTTAATCTTTTCCAAAAATCTTGATGACCACTTCAGACATGTAAATATTTTCATGAAGTTGGTCCAGAAAAATGGTCTCGTGCTCAACAAAAAGAAGATGGAATTATTCCAAACTTCTATAAAGTTTTTAGGCCACCAGATTTCAAATGGGCAAATCTCTTTAGAACAACATGCCATTGAATTTGAAGATAAATTCCCAGATGTCTTAAGAGATAAGACATAGTTGCAGAGGTTCCTTGGTTGCTTAAACTATGTGAGCAGTTTTTATCAAGACTGTGTAATTGACAGAAAGGTACTCAACAAAAGGACTGGCAAAAATCCTCCTCCATGGACAGAAGTCCACACCAGAGCAGTACAACAAATCAAAGCAAAGGTAAAATCTTTGCCCATATTGTATATAGCTGATGATGAGGCATATAAAATAGTTGAATCTGACGCCAGTGATATAGGATGGGGTGGAATCCTAAAGCAAAGAATTTGGGAAGAAGAACAAGTGGTGCAGTTTGCCTCAGGGGTTTGGAACCCAACAGAACAAAAATACTATGTTATTGAGAGAGAAGTGAAAGTTGCATGGAACTGCATCAGTAAATTTGCAGTATATCTCATTAACAAACCATTTCTCCTCCGGACACATGCGTCAGCAATGAAGAAAATTTTGTCTAAGGATATTAAGAAACTAGAAGAAGCAAAATTTGCCAGATGGCAAGCATTATTTGCAAATTTTGATTTTTCTATTGGGCATATCAAAGGCGAAGAAAATTGTCTCCTGGATTTCCTCAGCAGAGAATATCTTGAAAAAGATAATGCACAAGTCATGATGATTGTTACTGAATGGGATCAGAATCAGAGATGTGAAGTTTTGAGGACCATTCCAGACAATTAAGATTGGGATACATACAGAAACAACTGGAGACCGACATGGCAACTACGGAATACAAAAGTCCTTGATGCTAACTTACAGCCTCATACTGATCTGCAACACTATGTGCCTGAAAGGAAAGTATACCCAAAAGGTAGAAAATGGATTCATGACCTGATGTATACCAAAGCAAAGGCAGATGCCAGAACTGCAAGAGAGTCCTTAGAATCAAATTTTCATGACATTGGG
>APFE031738977.1:2844-36437 GCA_000404065.3 Pinus taeda
AAGCAGAGATGTGCAGTTCATTGAAGATGAAGCTTGGGATGGAAGCTTAGAGAAGATAGTGAATGTGAAGACAATTGTCTCTCACGAAGAAGAAGAGGAAGGGACAACAGCAAATAATCCTTCCTTGGTGGCTCCTCCTCCCGCACGGCAAGTGTAACAAACCAGACCACAAACTGGAATTCGAACAGTCTTAAGAAATCAAGGAAGTGCTTCTTCAAGCACACCATAGGGATCAGAAATACCCTCAAGTTCGGATGGAACTTCAAGCACACCAAGAAGACCGAGATTCAGAAATCTGAATGAGATTTATGAACAATGAGAGGTAAGTAACAATATCGGTCTAAATTCATTATTCGCTTTGTATTGTCATGTTGATGACCCAATTCATTTTGAAGATGTTGTAAATGAGGATAAATGGATTGAAGCAATGAATGAAGAAATTGGTGCAATTAAAAGGAGTAAAACATGGGAGTTAGTGGACCTCCCTGAAGGCAAAGATGCCATTGGAGTTAAGTCGGTCTATAAGACCAAAAACAATGCTAAAGGCAAGATTGACAGGCACAAAGCAAGACTTGTTGTGAAAGGCTACAAGCAGCAACAAGGCAAAGACTATGATGAAACCTTTGCACCAATAGCAAGGATGGAAACAGTGAGGATAGTGTTGTCTATTGCAGCGCAACACAAATGGAAGATTTATCAAATGGATGTTAAATCTGCATTCCTAAATGAAGTGTTAAAAGAAGAGGTTTATGTTGAACAACCTCCAGGCTATGAAGTTGAAGGCCAAGAGCATAAAGTCTGCAAACTGAAGAAGGCTCTTTATGGGCTGAAGCAAGCTCCAAGAGCAGGGTACAACATAATAGATGCTTATCTGATTGAGAATGGATTTGATAAGTGTGATGGTGAACCCACACTCTACATAAAGGAGAATGACAGTAAGATTATTATTGTTGTTTTATATGTAGATGATTTGATTTTTACGAGCAATGATGCTTCTCTCATTGCTGATTTTAAAGCAGTCATGAAAAATGAATTTGAAATGACTGATTTGGGCTTCTTAAGATATTTTCTTGGAATTGAAGTAGACCAAAGTAAAAATGGTGTTTTCATTTCTCAAGATAAATATGTAGAAGCAGTGTTGAAAAGATTTAACATGCAGAACAGCAAGGCAGCTGTGACTCCAACTATAGTGGGGTTGAAATTAACCAAAGAAGACAGCAGCAAGGATTTTGATCCAAAATTGTACAAGAGCATAGTTGGCAGCCTTATGTACTTGACTGCAACTAGGCCAGACGTTATGCACGTTGTGAGTTTAATCTCCAGATTTATGGAAAGACCGAAAGAGACTCATTGGCAGGCAGCCAAGAGGATTCTAAGGTATGTAAATGGAATGAAGGGTTTTGGTATTTTATACTCCTCTTCTGAAAGTTTCATGTTGACAAGTTACACGGATAGTGATTGGGCTGGAAGTGTTGATGATAGGAAAAGCACATCGGGATATGTGTTTCATATGGGATCAAGAGCCATCTCATGGGCTTCCAAGAAGCAACCAGTTGTGTCTTTGTCAACAGCAGAGGCAGAGTATGTGGCAGCAACAGCGGCAGCATGCCAAGCAGTGTGGCTGAGAAGAGTTCTCAGAGATTTGTGTCATGAACAAGAAAAGGACACAACCATTTACTGTGACAATAGCTCAGCAATAGCATTGTCTAAAAACTCTGTTTTTCATAAAAGAACAAAGCACATAGATACCAAATTTCACTTCATACGTGAATTGGTTAACAATGGTGAGATTGTTTTGCAACACTGCAGAACAGAGGATCAACTAGTTGACATCTTGACAAAACCATTGGAAATAAAAGTTTTGATCATTTCAGGAAATGCCTGGGTATGCAGAAAAACCCAGCAGTTGAAATTAAAGGGGAGTGTTGGAATGATAATTTAAACTTCCGTGGAGCGACAGCGACCGCAGCATACTGTTTCCAGAAAACCTCCAATTAAGCTCCCTGCGATGCGATCAAGTCGCATATCGCATATCGCACCTTTTCTTGTTAAACTTCATTGCGTCCCTTCTATTGTCTGCGATTGCGATTTCGCGATGCGATCTGATCGCATATCACAAATCGCATGTTTCAAACAATTATGACAGCGACGAAACATCTTTTCTTTTCCTCTGATGCGATGGTGCGATGTTGTGATGGGCCACGCATTAAATTCAGATAGGATATTTTCAGCTGTGTAATTAATGATATTTACGGCGGTTGGTAAATGTAGGTGAAATTTTTAATTTTATTGTTTTCTATTTTACGGAAGCATGGGCACAAGAAACACGTATGAAAGATATTTTTTGTGTTGGTCATTATATATATGAAAACGCAATGGCAGATATACACGAGAGCAGAATTAAAAAGGAGAGCTTTTTTTTCTGCAACGCACAGTAGTGCTGAAACTCTAATTTTTTCTGAGATAGTGAAATTAGTTTCTGGAACTGAAGCGTTCTTGTTGTAATCCCTCTGAGTAGAGGAAGAATATTTTGTAACAGTTTTTTTTTTTATGATTAAGATCCTGAATTAAAAACAAAGCGTTGTTCTCTGTGAAATTTCTTTTGTGTTTGAAATTAACAGAAATTTCCATCTGAAAATGTCTGATTTCTTGGCGTATGCCCTCAAGTCAGTCGTTCAATTCCTGATACCAGAGCTCCAATCTCTATTCGATCCAACACCCAACGAATTCGATTCCTTTGAAGACATTGGGAAGCTCTACTCCGATGGGATAAAGCTGCCCGACAACCCAATTCTGGACGCTATCACGAGTCTCATCCCTCTTGAACTCATTAAGGAGTTCCTCACAACAGACGGCGAAAAGTTTCTCAAGTATCTGCTTCCTCAAGTTATTGGGAGTAAGTACTTTTCTTCTAAACTGATCCCTTCATGTTCTTATTCTACATTAGATTTAATCGACCTGATTTTAATTGGAATTGATACAAATTATAGAATGAATGGACACAGCTGACGAATTTGCGTGGAGGACAGACGAAGAGTTTGCGTGCCAGATACTTGTCGGTGTCGATCTTGTTGTTATACAGAGACTTCAAGTAATTAGCAAAGACTTGGCCGCTCCCTGCCATTATCAATATACAGAACCAATTTGATAAGAAACAATTTAAGTGATTAACTTAATAATTTTTAAATTAATTTTTTTTAACAATGTTGTATAATGAATTAAAGTAACAATTTACAATCTATTGAGAATATCATGGACCAAATCATAGGTTATCAAAATTGGTAAATCTCACCTAGATTGACTCTATGCTTGAACCTAATTTACCCTAAATACCGTATAAATCTTTATTTTAATCTTTATATATAGAGATTAATTTGGTCTTATGTTCTTTAAGCTTATGCATAAATGTTTCAGATCAAAATAGTTTATACCAATCTTCTTCTTGAATGCCACCATACAAATCTATACTAGGCGATGATGAGGACCAAGTTGCTATTTCATTACTGCCTCTACCCAAAAATGTTTTTCCATTCTTAAATTTGAAATACTTCTCACCATCTCCATGATAATGTAATTAATCATTTCCAGAGTACCATTCCTTTGAGGAGTATCATCTTCTCATGCTTTATCTAGAACCTATTACAATAAACAATATTCTGCACTATTATTTGTCCTCAAACAATTCAACGATATGTTACTCTCAATGCTATCCACCATTATTTTTTCTCAAACAATTCAACAGTTAGTCTCTCCAACAATTCAACAATATGTTAGTCTCTCCAACAATTCAACAATATGTTAGTCTCGTTATCATGAACAACATGATTTTTTAAAAATATCTCAAACACTTCACCTTTTCTTTTCATGAGGTGGGCCAAATCTTCCTAATTACATCATGTATGAATATTACAAAATAAGACTACATAATATAAGGTTTTTTTGACATAACCAAATACAACAAAATGTAACAATCCTAATATATTTGTTTTTCTTTCAGGACCACTTCTCATAAATGAAACTCTTTATACAATTGTGTAGCCCTAATAATTAAAAATGTGTGCTAAAAAGAGATAAAGTATACATATTTCTATAAAGTTTAGGAGTTAACATTTTTCAACCATATTATTTTGTATCATAAAAACAATAAATCAATAAACCATAACCACAATAAATTAATTTTATGACTAATAAAATACAGTCTAATAAACTAAATTATTAATAAAAAATAAATTATAAATGAATAATAATAAATAAAGTTTATTTAATTCAAGCTTCAACTAAGTCAATAACCGATAACCAGCGTTGTTAAATTTACTCTAACAAAAAATAAACTATGAATAAATAAAAATTATTTAGATCAAATTTCAATTATAAAATTATTTCTCTTATCGGGTGAAAGAGCTCGATATAAGAATTATTTAAGTCAAACTTCAGTTAAAAGAACGTATCTTTTATCGATGGAAAGATGTGTATTAAATTATTAAAAAGCTTATGTTCCAAATTCGTGATTCCTTTTGTATTTATAATTTAATATTATACGTCTCGTGGCTCTGTAATTATAAATTAATAAATAATATGAATTACAAATTAATAAATAATATGATGTTTTTTTATTTATAGGTATATGTATATGAAATTGGTACAATTACATTAAAAATATTAATATAGTTGATATAGATAAAAATTTGATTTGTATTTACTATTGATAATATATAACAATAAAAGTAATAATATTAAAAATTATACAACAAAAATATCGTTATTATTCATTATAATTAATAATAAAACATTTCTATATAATAATTATTATTTAATATTAAATGTTACTAACAATTATAAACTCAAGGGAGAATAATATCGATCTCTTGGGTATATTAATTTAAAGATTCATATTCCTAAAGTATAATATTATTCATAGGTTTATAATATTAATCTTTTAGGTGCCATTTAAATCATGGTCATGTAAGGGTTTATATACCTTGGATTTATAATATTAGTCCCTTGGGTTTATAATACTTTGTGGTTCTAGTATTAACCCTTGGGTTTATAATATCAATCCCTTGGATTTAATACTATAATCCCAAGGGATTATAAACCCAAGGCAATAATATAAACCCAAGAGAATAATAAACCTAGGGGATTAATACTAAACCCCAAAGAGATTATGAATACAATGGAATAATATTAAACCCAAGGGATTAATATTATAAACCCAAGGTATATAAACCTCAAGATAAATATTATAAACCCTAAAATAAACATGGTTGACCATGGTTGACATGGATGCTTTTCATATTGAGACAATCAATGCCACAATGCGACATTGGACTATCCTTAAGCATGATTGATTTTCATATCGAGACAATATTTTTCACTATACGACGTTGAACCATGATTGACCATGGTTAGTTTTCATATTGAGGCATTGTTTTTCACAATGCAACGTCAAACCATTGTTGACAATGATTGATATTATAAACCCAAGTGATTAATAAACCCAAGGTATTAATACTAAAAACCCAAGGGATTATAAACCGAAGGAAATAATATTAAACCCAAGGGAATAATATTAAACCTTAGGAATATGGACCCTTACATTAATAAATCCAAGGAAATAATAAACCTAGGAGACTAATACTAAAACCCCATCCGATTATGAAATCATGGGAATAATATTAAACCCAAGGAATTAATATTATAAACCCATGGTATATAAACCCTAAGATAAATATTATAAACCCTAAAATAAACAATGTTGACCATAGTTGATTTCATAGAGGCAATCTTTGTCACAATGCAACATTGGACCATGGTTGTTTGAGATTGATTTTCATATCGAGACAATCATTGTCACAATGCAATGTTGGACCATGGTTGACCAAGGTTGATTTCCATATTTAAACAATCTTTGTTGTAATGCGACGTTGCACCATGGTTGAGTATGATTGACCCTAAAATAAACATGGTTGACCATAGTTGTTTTTCATACTGAGACACTTAATGTCACAATGCAACGTTGGACCATGTTTGACCATGTTTTAACATCATTGATCTTCATATCGAGACAATATTTCTCACAATGTGATGTTGGACCATGGTTGATTTTCATATTAAGACAATGCTTGTCAGAATGTGACCATGATTGACCAAAGTTGATTTTCATATTGATCGTGATTAATCATGGTTGACCATGAATGACCATGATTGACAGTGGTTGACCATGAATGATTTTCATATTCAGACAATTTTTGTCACAATGCAACATCATACCATGCTAAACCATGGTTGAACCCTTAGATTAATAAATCCAAGTGTTTGATATTATAAACTCGAGAGAATAATAAATCCAAGGGACTAATACTAAAACCTAAAGGGATTATGAACCCAAGAGAATAATATTAAACTTAAGGGATTATATTATAAACCAAAGTTATATAAATCCAAGATAATTATAAACCCTAAAAAAAACATGGTTGACCATGGTTGGCCATGGATGATTTTCATATTGAGACAATGTTTGTCGCAATGCAACGTTAGACTATAGTTGACCATGATTAATTTTACAAAACATTAATATGATATGCCTCCCTTTCAAAAAAAATGTGTTTATAAAATAATATGATATGTCTCTTATCTATGCCTAGATGTATATTAAATTATTAAAAAACCTATATTCAAGATTTTGGATCCCTTTCAAAGATATGTATTTATAAATTTATATGATATATATGTTCAGAGTATGGAGGACAGCATGTTGTTCATTCTGGACCACCATGATGTCTTCATGCCTTATGTGAACGGAATAAACGCTCTGGCTACCACCAATATATATGCTTCTCGCGCAATTCTCTCCCTTAATAATGATGGCACATTAAGACCAGTTGCAATCAATATGAGCCTACTCCCTTCAGATCAACATCGCAAAAGTGTTCAAGAGGTGCTTACCCCGACATAGGAAGGCACACAAGGAGCTCTATGGTAGCTGGCCAAATGATATGTAGTTGTTAATGATTCTTGTTACCATCATCTTATTAGTCATTGGTAAAATAATGCATAATTTGGAAATATACATGTAGAATCGGTTTAGTATTTACAATATCATTATATAATATAGGGTCCCAACTAAGTGATGGTGGGATTTTTTCAAGTTCAAGACTCACGCAGTCACGAAGCCAATTGGCATCACCACCAACAGACAACTGAGTGTGATGCATCCCATGTATAAGCTACTGAGCCCCCATTTCTGGGATGCCATGAACATCAATGCTCTGGGTCGCCAAATTCTTATAAATGGTGGAGGCATTCTTGAAACAACAATATTTCTTGGAATGTATAGCATGGATATGTTTGCGGTAGCATACAAAATGAGGTTTTTTCTAAACTTGCAGAGGTTGCGCATTGCAACTAAGAGTTACACAGTAAATGCTTGGATATACATTTTACCAACTATGTATTAAGTTCTTTAACTATCCGATGTGTTGCAGAATGGTCAACATTGTACTTCTGTTCAGAACTTCAGTCCTTCCACCTGAAAACAAAATCACAACCTGCAAAAGTTCACTGGGCAAGTATGGTGGTTGTAAGTGTGTTTAAGGCGGTGGCTAAGATTAATATTTCCAACATTCCCACTTAATAACAACTGTTGCCATTGAAAATTCCAGAACAATATATGAGACAAACAAATTTTTTATGTGCCAATGGATTTGTGAAAATATCAGCAAATTGTTAGACTTGTGACCTGCAGTGGTGCAACACAATTTCATCATTGTTAATCAACTCTCTAATAAAATGATATTTAGCATCAATGTGCTTGGTACTCTTGTGAAAGACATAATTCTTTGACAATTCAATTGCAAAGGTGTTGTCACAGAAAATAGTTGTCATTCCTTCTTGTTCATGGTGAAGATACCTCAAAATCCTTCTCATCCAAACTACCTGACACACTGTTGTTGTTGCGGTGACATATTCAACTTCTGCTGTTGACAGTGACACTATTGGTTGCTTCTTGGAGGCCCATGAAATGGCTCTAGAACCCAAATGAAAAACATATCCCGACGTTCTTTTTCTGTCATTGACACTTCCTGGCCAATCACTGTTAGTGTAACCAACCAGCCTAAAATCATCTGTTGCGGCATACAAAATACCATAGAGTTTTGTCCCATTGACATATCTTACAATCCTTTTCACTACTTTCCAATGTGTTTCCTTGGATGTCTCCATGAACCTCGACACCAAACTCACTGTATACATTATATCCGGCCTAGTGGTGGTCAAATACATTAAGCTGCCTGTCATGCTTTTGTATAATGTCGAATTGACATTGCTACTACAATCTCCTTTGCTCAACTTCAACCCTATGATAGTTGCAGTTGGTGTAGGCTTGTTGTTCTGCATATTAAACCTCTCCAAAATGTCTACTACATACTTTGGTTGAGAAATAAAAATGCCATTTTCTGTTTGCTTAATTTCTATGCCCAAAAAATACCTTAACAACCCCAAGTCAGTCATTTCAAATTCATTCTTCATGACTTGTTTGAAATCAATGATGAGGAAATCATCATTGCCTGTAAAAATCAAATCATCTACATATAAGACGATAATAATAATCTTACCATTGCTCTCTATGATGTAGAGGGTACGCTCACTGTTACATTTGTCGAAACCATTGTCCAACAAGTAGGCATCTATCCTACTATACCATGCACACGATGCTTTCTTCAGTCCATAAATAGCTTTCCTCAAGCAATACAATTTGTCTTCTTTTCCTTCTACCTCATAACCAGGGGGTTGAGCAACATACACTTCCTTTTTCAGCACTCTATTAAAGAACTTTGATTTTATGTCCATTCGATACACTTTCCATTTATGTTGCACAATAATTTCCACAACTATACACATTGTCTCCATCCTTGCAACTGGTGCAAACATCTCTGCATAATCTCTTCCATGCTGCTGCTTGTATCCTTTGACGACTAGTCTCACTTTATGCCTTTCAATCTTCTTGTCAACATTGCTCTTGGCCTTATTAACCCACTTCACTCCAATGACTTTTTTCTCCTTTTGGAAGGTTCACTAACTCCCACGTGTCATTCTTTTCTATTACTTCTATTTGTTTGTCCATTGCCACAACCCATTTTTCTTCTTTGACTACATATTCAAAATGGATTCGGTCATCTACATGAAAAAACAATACAAATAAGTAATTCAGACCAATGCTACTATCAAACTTCATCTTGTTCATAAATCTCATTTAAATTTTTGAATTTTGGTCTTCTTGTGCTTGCTGAATATGGGCTTGATATGTCACTTGGTGTTTCTCTTCGCGGCGTACTTGGAGAAGCACTTGCTTGATTGTACGACGCTATCCTATTATTTGTTAATGGTGTTGCTTGTTGCTTGCTTTGTTGTGCTTGAATAGGAGTAGAGAGAGTCACTGTTGATGAATTACTTTATGCTATTAATTCCTCTTTGTCCTCATGTGGTATACATGCTTTGACAA
Organism: Pinus taeda; assembly: GCA_000404065.3. NCBI lineage: Eukaryota > Viridiplantae > Streptophyta > Pinopsida > Pinales > Pinaceae > Pinus > Pinus taeda. The sequence continues at coordinate 12,344 of APFE031738977.1, forward strand.
TGACTATCTTCTCTAAACTTCCATCCCATGCTTCTTCTTCTATGAACTGCACATCTATGTTGATTATGACCTTCTTGGTTGATGGATTGTAGAGCTTGTATGCCTTGGATTCATCACTATAACCAAAAAATATGCATTTCTCCCCCTTTTTGTCCAACTTCTTCCTCAACTCATCTGGGACATGTGCATATGCCACACAACCGAAGACTCTCATGTGAGTGTCACTATGCTTTCTTCCACTCCATGCCTCTTCAGGAACTATGTTCTCGACACTTTTGGTTGGACACATATTCAAGATATATGCCGCACAAGCGACAACTTCAACCCAATAAACATTTGGCAAATTCTTTGCCTTTAACATACTCCTTGCCATTTCCATAATGGTCCTATTCTTCCTTTCCGCCAAACCATTTTGTTGAGGTGTATACCTTGTTGTAAATTGCTTGTGAATTCCATGCTCCTTGCAAAATCGAAGGAATCACTTGAGATATATTCACCACCTATGTTTGCCCTCAAGACTTCGATGTAGTTTCCACTTTGCTTCTCAACAAGAACTTTGTATTGACGAAAGTGATCAAACACTTCACTTTTATGTTTTAGGAGATAGACCCATGTATTCCTTGTGTTGTCATCTATGAAGGTCAATAAATAGTGGCCGCCACCAATTGATTGTGCTTGCATTGGTCCACATAAATGTGAGTGGACAATCTCCAGATGTGCCTTTGCCCTTATTGACTTTCTTGCTGGAAATGTCCCTCTATGTTGTTTGCCCAAGATACATCCTTCACATAGGCTGTCCGATTTTTCTATAAGTGGAAATCCATTCACCATGCCTTTCCTATGTAGCAAATTCAAACCTCCAAATTTAAGATGACCAAATCTCAAATGCCATAACCAATTTTCATCTTTAACTTCTATTTGAAAGTTTACTTGTCTGATAGTTGCATCTTTTCTTCCATCCTCTTGTGAGTTCATTGATATTTGTTCTTGTGCACCTTCTTCCTTTAAATTTGATCTTATCTTTAGGGGAAGCATTCTATTGTTTTTCATATGAACCTTTGCAATCAGTTTTTTGATTGAAAGCCTATCCAAAATTGTGCAATCATCATTTTTTGAAAAAGACATTGTAGCCATTTTGCATGAGTTGTTCAATGCTTATGAGGTTATGGTTCAAACCGGGGACAAAGTAAACATCTGAGATGTACTTCTTCTCCCCCTTTGTTGTTAGGATATTGACTCTTCCTTTTTCCATGACAGATACTTTGCTATCAATCCCTAATGTCACTTTAGATTTCACACTTTCATTTAGATTGGAAAACATTTCTATGTTCCTTGACATGTGGTTGCTACACTTTGAATCTAGATACCATACATCCCTTTGTTTTTCTTGTGCTACATTACAAGCTAGAAACATGCTATCATGGTTCTAATGTTCTTTTGTGAAATTTACACTTGGTTTTTTACTAATGTCATATTGCTTGTTTTTACATTCATTTGTGTAAGGGCCATACTTCTTATAGTAATGACATTATACTTGAGATTTATCATACCTCTGAACTTGTTCTTGATTTTGGCTTGGGCCTTTACTTCAATTTTGGTTGCTTCCCCTTCCACTTGAGCTTGAAGGGATGCTTCCTCCACCTTTGTGTGGGCTTCTTCCTCTTTCTCTAGCATATGATCGTCCTTTGCCTCGACCTTGACTAATTGAAACTTGTGTCTTGAAGGCATGCTCCAATGAGGAGCTTGTTGCTATATTCAATCTATGTTCATGAGAAATGAGTGACGGATAAATCTGATCCACTGAGAATTGTGAGAGATCATTTGGCTCTTCTATGGCCACAACAATGGCATCAAACCTTGCTAGAAAACTTCTCAAAACTTTATCAACTATTCTCCTTTCCTCAAGTGTCTCACCATGAGACCTGATTTGAGTAACCAACCCAATTACATGTGTAAATAATGAGTCTACATTCTCAAAATATTTCATACAAAGTGTTTGAAAATCTCTTCTCAACATTTGCAGTTTTGTTGTTTTCACTTTTGCCATTCCTTGGTAGGTTGTCTGGAGGGTGTCTCGTGTTTGCTTGGACTTCATTGCTGTTGCAACCCTTGGGAAAATACTTTCATGAACTAGTTCAAAAATGTAGAAGAGGGCTTTTGCATCCTTCTTCATGTTGTCCCTCAATAAATCCCTTTCTACTTGAGACAAGGCATTGTATGCTGCTGCATCTGCTAGTCCTTGAAAACCTGCTGCTGCATCTGCTAGTCCTTGAAAACCATTCTCCACCAAATCCCAAATGTATTAAGAAGAAAACATGACCTTCATTGTAATAGCCCAATAATCATAATTTTTTTTGATTAAATTGAGGTATTTGAGGATTATTCAAACTTGTTCTTGATGTTGCCATTTTCGAGTGTAAAAAAAAACTTTCTACCTGCTAGTAAATATAGTTCAAAATGCTTCCCTGAAAACAATTTTTAATTTCTAGTAAAAACACTTGTTTTACACTAACAAAGTTTAACCTTCTCTGATACCATGTTAGAAAAATTTGTAGGGGTAGAGGAAAGGAGTCTTGCTTAGAAATAAGTTGTGACAAAGTCAACTTCAGTTGTGGCAAGGATATCACAACTACGCAGAGACTTAATAAAACACAAAATTTACTCACCGCAAAACAGAGTAAAGCTTGAAGCAACACAATAAAACTTAGGATTAAATTCTAATGCATGAAAATAAATTCATATTCATTCACCATGTAAAAACAAAGGTTTACGATAATTTACACTTCGCCATGGGTTGTAGAGTAACACATAGTGACTGTTGTTTTCATAAGCCCACCACAAATTTCTCCATGATTTTGTTGTCACTGCCTCACAGACTTTCACCCTCTCTCTCGCTCAGTCATACAAATGACTCTTTACATTCATATTTAACTCAACATACAAATTTAACATTAATACATGACACAACAAATCATTAAGGCACGAGATGGGCGATTATACAAGATGAGGGTTTTTTCTGAACTTGGAGAGGTTGCAGACTGCACCTAAGTATTGCGCAATAAATGTTTGAATATACATTTTACCAACTATGTATTAGAGTTGAGGAGTAAATTGTTGAATATACATTTTACAAACTATGTAATAAGTGCTTTAATTATGTGATGTGTTGCGGAATGGTCAACGCTGTACTTATTTTCAAAACTTCAGTCATTTCGCCTACAAACAAAATCGCAACCTGCAAAAGTTGACTGGGTAATTATGGTGGTTGGATATATATATATATATATATATATATGGCTACAACTTGACAAGGGATATAATATATATATAATATATATATATATATATATATATAGATATATAATATGGCTACAACTTGACAAGGGTATGGCAGTGATGGACTCATCAACGCCCTACGGGCTGAAGTTGATGATCGAAGACTACCCTTATGCTATGGATTGGAGATAGGAGTTGTCTATAGTGTGACTTTTTGGAGTTCCGGTGCCAGAATTCGGTGGAAAACATTGAGGTGAAATCTTGATTCGTGTTATTTAAACTAGTTTTTTGACTGTATATATAGATTTAACACCATAAAAAACCCCTAGGGCACTTTTATTATGCGATGTTTACCCATCAAGATTGTGATTTCAATGAATTCTTTCCAGATTTTAGAGAAATTAGACTAGAAAAATCCACCAGAAAAACTTCCAAAAAATCACACTAAAGACAACTCCTTGGAGATATGGTTTGCAATAGTTTCATGGGTTAAAGATCACCTGTCATTGTACTACCAGAGTGATGATGCAGTGAAATGTGATACAGAGTTTCAAACATGGTGGGTTAAAATTAGAAATGTTGGTCACGTAGACAAGAATGATGAGACATGGTGGTACAACATGGAGAGAGTGGAAGAAGTTGAAAAAGCAATAACAAAAAACATATGGGTGGCCTTGTCTCTTCACGCTGTGATTAATTACAGGCAATACCCTTACACCATATACATGCCTAATCGGCCCACCATGAGTAGAATATTGATCCCTGAAGAAGGTTCCTAGGAGTTCTCAGAGTTGGTGGAGAATCCTGACTTGGCTATCCTTAGAACTCTAAGTAAGTAGTTTCAAACCACCCTTGGTATAGCCTTGATAGAAATCTTGTTGAGACATTCAACAAACAAGGTATATTTGGGGAAAAGAACCACGAATGAATGGAGTGATGATGAACGTGTGATAGAGGCTTTTGAACGTTTTGGAACAAAGTTGGAGGAGATAGAGAAGAATATAAGAGAAAGAAACCAGAATGCAGAAATATTGAAGAATAGGTATGGTCCCTCCAAAGTTCCCTATACTTTGCTTTATCCAAAGACCTCAGATCTGACTCACCAAGGAGGACCCTCTGGCAAGGGAATTCCCAACAGAACTGCTATTTAATTTACACCAAGTGCCATTAGAATGTTATATTTAAAAAAATGTGTCATTACAATGTGGTTGGTTAAACAATAATAGTTTTATTCACAAGGAATTAATTCATAATGTTATAGTAAGTTAATAAACAATAGGTGTGTTGAAATCTATCAATTAATAAATAAGGATAGTAGTAATTCATGACTATAGATATGGATGAATAAGAGATGTTAGTGATCCATGATTGTTTATATGTACGTTAGCAATTCACGATCATTAATATCTATATTTGATATATAGGAATTCAAAACTTCTGATCTTGGGGGAGGTTTTCCAATTGAATCATATATATTTATCTTCATTTTATTTCGTAATTCAATCTGCAAAATTGGTCACAATTTTGACATGTTGAAGTGCAAACTTGGCCTGAGATCCTGATCTTGAAGTCTTATACCATTGGCAATGAAAGAATGGCACTTCGCGCTATACACCATTACACTTTTATTGAAATTGCAACCATGCACCTGCTTCTAAAAAACAACCTTGTGCTTTCTTCTAAAGAACAACCTTGCACCTGATTCTTGATGTGTAAATTCTCACATCTTGCACTAACTTTTTCATACATCATACGTTGACCGTGTCCCTTATTGTTGTTGGCAAGAAAGTGGAGGTTTGTCTCCAATCTTGTACATTGATTAAGTTTTGTGTTGGCCAACACTAGTTGGCTTATATTGACTTCACAGGCTCACAAAATTTCACCCCTTATTGCACGAGATTATATATTTATATCTTATATTATATTATATTACATTATATGGGAATATATCTATATATTATATTATGTATTGTATGTTTATTTTTTTCTTTTTTCTATAAATTAGATGTTTTTATAGCTAAGTGTTTTTAATTTAAAAAAAATGATAATCAAATCAGATTATAAATGGTTTAAAGAATTTCTCCAAAAATAATTTTGGCTGACATGATTCAATAATAATAAATCTTAGTAATCTCTTGTGATTAAACATACTTAATCAGGAAATTTGTAATCCATCTATTTGACTAATAAAAAGTTAAGGCATTGAAAGCATGTCAATAATGAATAATATGGCATCCATTTGTATTACAAGGTGGGATAATTAGAGATAAAAACACTAAACCATGTGACAACAGTGGTAGGTTACAATTCTAATTAATTAATCCATACATATGAAAGGCAACTCGAAAAATGTTTAAAGCAGAATGAGATGACTAAAATTTGAGTGCAACACAAACTCTACTTGTGTCATAATGATGCCATGTTATAATTATTTAGAGACAACTTCTTATGAGATGAATAGAATTTAAGTGTAGCACAAATTCCACTTTTGTCATAATGATGGCATGTTACAATTATTCAGAGACAACTTGGTATAATTCAAATTGCATTTCAACATCACCACTACACATTGGGACAATTTTATGGGTAGTTGGTACAACTCAATTAGAAGCTATAAATTGTTGTTTCAAATGATATCAAAGCCAACTGGAAAAATGTTTAAAGAAGAATGAGATGAATAAAACTCAGTGTAGCACAAACTTTGCTTGTGTCATAATGATTCCATGTTATAATTATTAAGAGACAACTTCTTATGAGATGAATAGAATTTGAGTGTAGCACAAACTCTACTTATGTCACAATGATGGCATATTACAATTATTTAGAGACAACTTGGTATAATTCAAATTGCATTTCAGCATCACCATTACACCTTGGGACAATTTCATGGGTAGTTGGTACAACTCAGTTAGAAGATATAAATTTTTGTTTCAAATGATATCAATAGTCCATCATGCATGGAAGGATCATCATGTCAACAATTTCGCATTAGTGGCCACACATTGGCTTTGATCATTGTTCTTTCTAAATGTACGTATGTTCCATGACCTAGGTAGGAATCCCATTTCAAACAAGTACATATTACTTTCATGAGTTTTTATGATGATGATTAATTACATCAGACTTTTTTACTTCCTTTTCCTTCACTTAATTAGAGTGAATCAAATTCCTAGCAATTTCGTTACTTCTCTTATAGTGATACTTATAAAGAGAATATTTATGGTCACATTCTTTACTATGTGAAATACTTAGTTAGGGCTCTTTCCTCCCCTACAACTAATAACTTGAACATAAATTTAGTGTCCTGGAATACAATGTAAGAAGGTGCTACATCACAAGTAGCATCATCATTCATTGGTTTGATGCCACATGTTAGACTTTTAGGTTACTCACACATCATTTCTTTGTCCATACCAATGAAGGGAGTATAGTTGTAAATGCTTGACAATATCCAAAAAAGGAGATTTTGGATTGTTGATTTTCATGTCTTTTAACTTCCACTATTAATGTTGACATGAAAAAGTTGGCCATTAACCACACATTGATTGTTAAAAAATGTTGTTTCACAATTTTTTTTTTAATATTTCTGAGAGGTTTTGCATTAACCAATGCCAACTTTGTATTTTTTCCAAGAAATATGACCAATCATGTCGTTCAAAATCAACATTTATTAATATATTTGAATTCAACTTATGACAATCTCACTAAGTGTTTTACTAGGAATTTTGTTGACTATGAGACTAATTAATATTGAAAGTATTTTTTGTTCAAGCCATCTTATTGAATCTATTTTATACATTAATAGCATTGAGGTCAACTACAAGAAATATACTTGTCATGTTCATGTGTGAGGAGGTTATTGAAAGCCTTATGCCAAAGGATGTTGATGCTTGTTGCTACTTTTATGGTTGCAATTGGTTGGTTTATCTCTATCATTTTGATTCCAAAAATTAGATCATTGCTGGATATTGATGTATGGTGTTATTTGTATAATTGCAAGTGGGTAGGTTTCTCTCTATCATATTCATTCCAAGAATTATATAATCACCTCACCTTTTACTTTTATTTGAATTATGTTTTTATCTCATAGTCACTACAATCATATAGTTATTACTTTATATATTTCATTTTAAGGGGGAGGGGGTCCCTACGTTAAACATATTTAAAAACTAACAAAAATACTAGGTACGTTTTTCTATATCAAGAAAACAAAAAGCATCATGTTAAAAGAAAATCAATTACTAATTTAAAAAACCATCAAATGTTTGATACAAAATTGCAATCATTTTTTATTTAAGGTTATTCCATTTAATATACTTTGTTATATAATTGATACTTCTTATACAAATGCAAATTCATTTTCTATAAAGTTATTAATCATAGAGAAAAATTAAAAATTTTGAAATATAATTTTTCTAAATGCATAAAAATTAAGATGGATATATTTTTCCAAAAGTTTTTATATATATTAATCTTTTCTTATTTTTTTTAACTAAAAATTATATATATTAATCTTTTCTTATTTTTTAAATAAAAATTATAATGATATGTTTGATTTTTAACTATCAATATTACACATGTCATCTCTTCTAAAGTTTTAGATTATATTGGATAGACAATGTATTATACCAAGTAAGGACATTCTTACTCATAATGAGTTGAGTACAAAAGGTGCCTTTCTTTTCTCCTACTTTGAGAAATAGCTACTTCATCTAAGATGTGATTGATCTCTATAAAATCTTAAATTTTCTAAAGTTTTATATTATAATAGTTTATGAACCTTTCTAAATCTTGGATGCATCATATATTTCCAAAACCCTACATTTTAGTGATCATTTTTTCTCAGTTTTTAGATGTCAACAACATAGACAACAAAGAAATTGACTCAAATCCAACCCATGGAAGAATTTTCCATTTAGGTATTTTAAACATATTTTTTGTAAGCTTAATAGGACATTTCATTCATTCATTCAGAAAAAGCAAATTACAACCATAATAGAAATTTTGTGGCCTCAACATGCCCATCAAGAAATAAGGTCTTTTTTCCATCGGAATGCATTATACGCCATCCAATATCTAAAGTTCTTAAGTATGTCAAACTTAGCCTTATAGGCATGAATGTCTAAAACCCAATTCACTCTTAACCTACTAACAACAGTACTACTTAACGACATATACAACATCAAAATTTAACAACAACCACAAAAACAAGAAACATCTAGAGCTAGTCCTCCATGACTTCACTGGAGTTGGGTCCTTTGCACTAAAACCTAGAATCTCTGATTGAGGCGAACATCTGATGTGTCATTCAATACAACTAAACTGAACATTTTTCTACTGAATTTGGAATTTGACAAGTTGGAATTCCTTTTGGATTTCCTAAAATCTTGGTCTAGTTTTAATGAAACATGTTGTGTTCATAATTGCCCTAGCCACTATATTCTTCATCATCCAGTAGAGATGCACTGTTTGTTTATACTGTGTAAGCCTGTCGCGGGTATTTCCGGGATCCGAAACCAACAACCCCCATTCTTCCTCTTGTATCTCCTGCTCGGTGCATTGGTTGAGGTCTACCTCCCAACCTGCAATCATTTGTCTCACCTGGGTAGGGGTGCCTGTGACATAAGCTTGTGCTGCAACATTGATATGTCGAGCCTATGATTTTCAGCCAGTCTGCCTTGGCAGGTCGAGTGGCGAGCGAGGGGGGAGTTTTAATATTATTTTATTTTATTTTATTTTATTTTTAATTTGTTTATTTATTATTATATATTTTTAATTTTAATTTATATATATATTAATTTTTTTTTTTTTAAATTTAAAATATTTTTTAATTTTTTTTTTTATTTAAAATTTATAATATAATTTTTATAATTATTTTATTTTATTATAATTATTTTTTTTTTTTTTTTTTTTTTTTAATTTAATTGTTTTTTTTATTTTTTTTTTTTTATTTTTTTTTTTTTTTTATTTTATTTTATTTTAATAATCCTTAAATTTGTTATTTTATTTTATTTATTTTTTTTTCGTTCCAGAGACTATATAAAAAAAGGATTGAGCCCAATGGTTTTGATATAAAGTGAGTCCCTCCTTTAGTATATATATGTATAAACGGCTCTCGTGGATATATATGGGTGTACTAGTTCTAGAGACTATGATTAAAAAAAGGCTTGAACCCGATGGTTTTGATATAAAGTGAGTCCCTCCTCCTTTTAGTATATATATGTATAATCAGCTTTAGTGGATATTTTAGTTAGATCTCGGTTGCAATGGTTATAGATTTCATGCATCATTTCATTAGTGAATTCCTATCTAAGCTCTTTATTTTTCAATGTATCAAAGGAAAAATTGATATATTTTAGCCATGCCCAATCCAAAATGGATTAGTGTATACTTTTTCATATATTTTGGTACTTTCTAGGTGGAAAAATTGAAGTTATTGACTTATATGTCCCTAAGGGTAGTTCCACTTTGGTTATTTGGAGTCCATAAAATTCTTGAGACTATTTGAGACCTTAAATGGCACAATATTTAGGTCAAAACTTTGGAAACAAGTTAAACAACCTCTTAATGTCATTATACAAAGAGATTTTTCCAAATGTGTGAACGTCACCTCAAGTAGATACTTTATGTAGAGTTTTATGTCTCCCATGGGTTGATCAATATTGTTGACCACCACATAATGAGTGGATGACATGCTAACTTTAATTAATCACATGTGTGGAACCAGTCAGTTGTGTACATTCAAGAGGATTCTAGATTGTTGAAAACTGCAACAAAAAATTCTCAATTTGATTTTTCCTTGATTAAATTTAAGAAAATTCGAATTTCCACGTCAACTGAAAACTTGGATGAGGTTAACTTGTGTGACATGGCTTGTGTCACCTATTTTACTCAGTAAATTTGAGTTGGAGGAGTTAGAGCTCAGTTTTTCATGTGTGATTGCTAATTTATAGCAATCAAGGTTAGTTATCTCATGTTGTTTTCAGTTAAACTAGTTCCAACTTTTGGAGGAACTAGTGGAAGGTCAGTTAAGCAGTGGGCTTCAGTCAAGCTTAGTCATCATTCAGTTAATTGGTCAGTCAACCCAAAATAGCTAGTGCATGCAGATAATTCGAGTTACCTAGTTGAGGTGGGGATTCCAAGGTAATGTAACATAAGTTGTAGATTAGTCTTAAGTGTACAAGTGTTGCATGCAGTCAGATGATCAACTTAAATAAATTGCAAAATTCAATTACGCGGTTTCCTAAATAACAGGGGACAATTCCTTGAGGAACAATGCAAGTAAATAGGATCTCAAGCCAAGGAAAAATATGACTAAGTCTGGGTCAGAGGCCTTCATTGAGCAGAGAGATAGGTTGTGCACTTGCAAGGTGAGGTCAGTTGAGCAAATAAATTGTAATATATCTATATTTAATTTGATTAATGCGAGAGCCATTGGTATTTTTACAAGATTGATTTACCCAGATAAAAAATATGTGTTGCATGTGTGCTATTCCTTCTTGCATTTATGAAATTTTTGTTCTAAATTGTGAAATAATGTCTACAGAGCAATAGTGTACATCTGTTTTTTGTGATTTTGTTTAAAACTTCATGAGAGTTTTCAAAAATACATCCAAGTTTCTACATGGTATCAAAGTTGGATTCACATAAGAGCGAGAAATTTGAAGTTGTATCTCAGAGGTTCAAATTTGAAGATCATTGGAGCAGGATTTCTTCAAAGTTGAGAAGATGGCCTTTAATGGGCTAAGGCTAGAGTACGCCTTGGAATGCACCTCTAATTTTTTTACATGGAATTACCACATGGAGATAGTATTGGATGGCAATGGGTTAATAAAATACATCAAGACAGGTGTTGCAAAACCTTAAGCATCTGATGCCCATAACCTTGCTCAATGGAAGAAAGATGTAGCCAAGGCGAGGAGAAACATCTTAGAGTGAGTACAGGACCATACTATCTCGAATCTCCATGGAAAAGAAACTTCATTCATGATGTGGAAAGAACCGACATAATTGTTAGAGAATAGTAGTGACCATAGGAAGCTAGCGCTTAAGGATAAACTTTGAAGTATCAAGATGCAGAAGAATGACATAATTTGGTAGTATCTGAGTAAGTTTACGCAGTGCCATGATGAACTTGGCAGGGTCAGTGTTAATGTACCTAAAGAAGAATTAGTAACCTTATCCCTTCTAGGCCTTCCCAAAAGTTGGCATAGCTATAAGGATTTGGTGAATGGGAGGGAGAAAATACCGAGTTGGGAGTGCTTATGGTCTGACTTGGTACAGGAGGAAATAAGTCCGAATACCAAAGATAGGATTTCATCCAAGGGCAAGGATGAAGAAAACATTGCATTTGATAGAAAGGAAAAGAAGGGAAAGGGAAGAAATCCCAATCCAAGCTAGAATCTAGTCAAGGGGGCAAGAAGAAAGATTTGTCAAAAATTAAATGCTTCCATTGTCATGAATTCGGGTACTATGATACGAAGTGTCCACACAAGAAGGAAATAAATAATACCTCTAAAGGAGCAGTAGGTAAATCTTTGTCTTCATAGTTCGAGCTTTAATTTACCCTCATTACATGCATGGCTAACACAATGATGGGGAGCGTGTGGTACTTGGTCTCATTTGCATCGTTCCATATGATAGGGAATATAGAATTTTTTAGTGACATGAAAGAAAAATATTTGCAGATGCATAGATGGGGGACAGTGGAAGGTATAGCATGACCAATATTAGTACAGTCACCTTTAAGAGGGAGTCGAACTCTCCCCTCAGGCTCAAGGATGTCTTGGTCATTCTAGTCCTAAAGAAAAATCTCTTCTTTATTGCAGTTCTCGAAGATTGTGGTTATGATGTGATCTTCAACAAAGGAAAGGCATTCCTAAGACACATAGCCATAAGACATGTGAAGCAGATCGGGGCTCATGTGAAGAACTTGTACAAGCTAGATGTGGAGGATTGTACTGCATTGAGTACAAAGGGGGAGAAGGTGTACAGTCATGATGTCGATGAACTTTGGCATAGAAGACTTTTCCATTTGCATCATGGTTCTTTGAATATCATACAACAGATAAGAACAGGCCTCCCAAAAGGAGCAATTGAGCAACAGGATGCATGCAAAGGATGTACTTTGAGGAAGTACACAAAGTCCACATTCCATGATTGGGACAACAAAGCATATGCAGTCCTTGAAAGGATCCACTCTGATGTTTGTGGACCTTTCTCAATATCCTCCACTGTGAGGCACAAATATATTTTCATTTTTATGGTTGACTTCTCAGGAAAGTGCACGATCTTCTTCATGCGAAATAAAAATTATAAATTCGCCAAGTTCATAGAATTCATGGCACTGGTTGAGAAATAAATGGGCAAGCAGGTGAAGGCTCTTAGGAGAGATAATGGAGGTGAGTACGTGTTGAATGAATTTAAAAATTTATGTGAAAAATAAGTCATTTGACAAGAGTTGACAACACCCCACAACCCACAACAGAATGGGGTGGCTGAGAGAAGTAACCATAGCATTGTGGGAGCATCAAGGGAAATGTTACATGATCAAGGCTGACCTCTATATTTTTGGACCGAGGCATGTAACATAGTAGTCTATTTGCAGAACTAGAATCCTCATTGGATTCTTGGCATGATTACATCGAAGGAGGCTTTTTCGGGGAAAAATTTGGATGTGTCGCACTTCAGGATTTTTAGAGCCTATGTTTACTGCCATGTCTCCAAAGAATCAAGGAAGAAGCTAGAGTTGACAACAGAATTGGGGGTAATTTTGGGTTACACAAAAACTCCCCAGACCTACCATGTGTACTTGCCATACCTCAGAATGACAGTTGTGCAAAGGGATGTAAATGAAGACAAAGCCATGTGATCCTTTCTTGAAAGGGAGCTTTAGATCCCATCAGAAGAGGAGATATTTTCTCCAAAGGAGGAACCTCATGAAGTTGTGGAGCAACCACAAATTGAGGAGAAGATATTGGAGACATCCACTCAAGGAAAACCATCCATAGAATGCAGGAAAAGGACCAGGGAAGCTGAGAGACTTGTGCAAGATGCAAGGGAGAATGTGGGTGCTTCTTCAAATGAATGCAACCAAATAAGGTCACAAGATCGGTACACTAGCTACATGGCTCTAGTGACTGATCTTGTAGAGACTAAGCCATCCTCTTTCAAGGAAGCAATGGAGAAACTTGTGTGGGTTGATCCAATGGTGGAGGAATACGAATCCATTGTAAAGAACAATGTTCAGGAAGTGTTCCCAAGACTAGCAGATAAACCAATTGTGGGTTTGAGATGTATCTTCAAGGTAAAGAATGCAACAAATGGAAGCATAGAAAAGTACAAGGCCAAATTTATGGTCAAGGGGCACTCCCAAGTTGAGGGGATTGACTATGAGGAGACCTTTTCTCATATAGCAAGGTACTCATCCATCAGATCAATTATTTTTCTAGCTATATAGATGGGGTGGAAGATCCACTAGATTGATGTGAAAACAATATTCCTCAATGGAGTTACTAATGAGGAGGTGTACATCAAGAAATATGAAGGATTCAAGATTTTTGATCGAGAGTCTCATGTGTGTAGACTCAAGCAAGTGTTATACGATCTCAAGCAAGCACCTTGTGCTTGGTACACCAAGATCGATAGCTATCTCACTGGTTTGGGCTTCACCAAAAATGAAGCAAATGAAAACATTTATCATGTCTTGGTATAAGGTAAATTGTTAAATATTGTCCAACATGTTGATGAATTGATTTTAAGTGGTGATGAGTAGCTTATTAGATCTTGCAAGGAGGACCTTGCAATATAGTTTGAAATGAAGGACATGGGTCTCATGCCACTTCAGAAGAGGAAGTGGATTCTACTAGATGATCCAAGGTAGGGTTAGGCCAACCAAACTATTTTGGAGGGAAGCTAAGCATGCTCTATAGTAACTTAGAGGCACTACCTAGTTTGGACTATGGTATAGTCAGACAGAGGGAGTGAAGCTCTGTGGCTTCACAGATGCAGATTGGGTGGGAAGTCCATCAAATCGAAAGTGTAGATTAGGTGGAATTTTCAATGTTGGGTCTGCAATGGTTTATTGGTATAGAAGGAAGAAAAGATTTGTGGCGCTCGGCTCAACGAAAGCAAAATACATGGCTTCCAATCAAGAAACATGTGAGGCAATCTAGATGAGAAAGATACTTGTTGGATTGTTTGGTCAGATGATGAATCCAACTATGATCTACTATTATAATCATAGTTGCATCAAGCTCTTTGAAAATCATGTTTTTCACGATTGATCCAAGCATATAGATATCCGATATCATGATTTAAGGGACTGCGTGTAGAGATGGACAATGTTGTTGCAGTACATTCTAATAGAGGAAAAAGATTGTAGAATTGAGGCTTCTGTGATCAATCATATTTATAAGAAGAGCTTCAGCGTAAATCACATGAAAAAGACTTTTGTCGACGCATTTGGAACCAACCAGTGTGGTTCATCGTTAGGACAAGTTGAAGAAACATATCTGGCATAGCATGTTAAATAGACTGTGCAGAGACTCCAACGGCTACATAACGGATAATTGACAGCTACTTTGGACTATTATGGTTAGGTTAAACTTATATTAATAAAATGTTTCTTCAACTTGTCTTGACAATGAACCACACTGGTTGGTTCCAAATGCGTCGACAAAAGTCTTTTTCATGTGATTTACGCTGAAGCTCTTCTTATAAATAAAGAGGAAAAAGATGTTAATATTTTGACAAAGGCCTTGTCAAGAGGGAATTTTGAGTTCCATAGGTGCAGGATAGGGGTGGTTGATAATCCCTTTCTTGCTGAGAGGGAGTGTTGAAAATTGCAATAAGAAATTCTCAATTTGATTTTTCCTTGGTTAAATTGAGAAAATTCGAATTTCCACATTAGTAGACAACTTGGATGATGTTAACTTGTGTGATATGGATTGTGTCACATATTTTACTTAGTAAATTTGAGTTGGAAGAGTTAGAGTTCATTTTTTCATGTGTGATTGCTAATTTGTAGCAATCAAGATCAGTTATCTCAGGTTGTTTTCAGTTAAACTAGTTCCAACTTTTGGAGGAACTAGTGGAAGGTCAGTTAAGCAATGGGACTTTAGTCAAACTCAGTGATCATCCAGTTAACTGATAAATCAACCAAAAATAGCTAGTGCATGTAGAGAATTTGAGTTACCCAGTTGAGGTGGAGATTCCAAGGTAGTGTAACATCAGTTCTAGACTAGTCTTGAGTGTAAATGTGTTGCATGCAATCAGATGATCAACCTAAAGGAATTGTGCAACTCAATTGCGGGGATTTCCTAAATAATAGGGGTTAATTCCTCAAGGAACAATGTAAGGAAATAGGAGCTCAAGCTGAGGAAACATTTTGACTTAGTCTGTGTTAGAGGCCTTCAGTGGGTATAGAGATAGGTTGTGCACTTGCAAGGTGAGCTTAGCTAAGCAAATAAATTGTAATACATCTATATTTCATTTGATTAATGCAAGAGGCATTGGGGTTTTAACATATTTTTTTCCCCAGATAAAAATACTTGTTGCATGTGTGTTATTACCTCTTGCATGCAGAAATTTTTGTTCCAAATTGTGAAATAATGTCAGTAGAGCAGTAGTGTAGATCTGTTTCTTGTGATTTTGTTTAAAACTTTAGGAGAAGTTGCAAATCTACATCCTAATTCCTACGTAGAGGGTCCAAAATTCTAACATTAATAAGAAGTTGATACATGCAAAAATTGTAACACTAACCATGGATGACTATTAAGTTATGTTAAATATTGGGTTGCTATGAAAGGAAGGGTTTCCATTATTATTATATTATTTATTATTCCATAGTTAACTAGATGACCTAGCAGTGGGATATTGAAGCATAACAGAAGAAACATAAGTTTGTGTAATAGCCATACTAGATGTAGTGCCCATAGAAACTCCATATTAGGTGCCCCTTTCATTATATTTGCATTCCATAACTAAAGAGAAGAGAGTAGAGCATAGGCCTCCCTTTCTAGTTGGGTTTTTACTATATTGGTTTTTGCCATGATTTATCTTATGTTCATTGTGTGGATGGTGCTTTATTTTCATAGCTTCATTCATTTCAATATTGTCATGTATTAAGATAGTAACTCGAATATTAAGTAAAACACTACCACTAATAATATAATGAGAAAAATTATATGACTTATTATGATGAACTGTTGTAGTGGAATATTTCTTGTAATTTATGGAAATCTATATTGATTTCATAATTGAAGGGATATATGTTAATAATTCATTTTTATCACCATGAGACATCTATTATTGACTTTAGTAAACATCACCATGTGGAATTTGAAAAAGGAATTAGTGTTGGGTATGCTATTCTATTCTTTGCATGAGTAACCCCATGCAAAAAAAATCAATGATAGGTTTTTATTGACCAGTTTCTCACAATATCATTTTTTTCCACTAGCATTTTCATGGCACGGGTTTTGAGTTCCATCATAATGTTTTTTTGGTTAAGGAACTACGAGTCTATTATAATCTAGGGTTAATGCATTTGGGGAATATACATATTGTATTATAACATTGTAAATATTGAATATACTAAAAAAATGTTTCTAGTTTTATGAATTTGGGTTTCGAGAGTAAAGTCTTTTGCTAAATGTGTGTGTATGTGTGTGTGTGCGCACATACCATTGCAATTTTTATTTTTATTAAGAATATTTTTGCAACAATTAATTGTATAGGGTCAACACCTACATCTGGTATCTAAATAGTTTGGCTTTAAGGGGATGCCTTTGTTGCTAAGGTTTTTAGCTTGGCCTTGGGGAAAACCTTGTTAGAATCGCACATATGCAGTGTTGATTCTTATGGTGAAAGCAAATGGCGAGCAATTAAAATATATCTATTGAGAAATTCTATGGGTAGAGTTTTGAGATGTGGAATCTCAAAATGGAAGATATATTGGTGGACAAAGATCAATGGATTAATATGGATCTTGGTACTAATACAATGAGGATGTTAATAGAAGACTGGACCAAGTTGGGTTAGAAATAAAAGAGAACAATACAATTGTATCTCTCAAATTTAGTATCACTAGATGCTCTAGGAAAAGCCACAAGGAAGGCATTGTGGAACAATTTAGGGGCCTTTAATTATTCTAGGTCCCTTGTGAATAAATTGTTCCCACAAAAGAAGTTTTATAACTTGATGATGAAGGATGGAGAGCCAATGAAAGATTATTTGAATGCCTTCAATACTGTGGTAAGTAAGCTATTATTTATTTATCATAATATTTTAGATGAATATAAGGATTTCATATTGTTTTGTTCTTTACCAAACTCATGAGATAGTCTGTTTTTTCCATTGGTTGTAATGCAACTACTTTTAAGTTTTGATGAAATACTCTTATGGAGGAGACGAGTTGGAAAAACGAATAAAGACAGAACATAGATTCCTTATTTATAATAGGATTATCCTTTTATAGAATAAAAATAAGTCTCAATGTGGGTGATTTAAATCTAGATAAATCTCAAAGAAAATTTGTAACGATATGATGGAGAAGTGCAAAAGAATGGAATTACAAGAAACATTGTATATCCAAAATTGTTAAGAAAGGGAAGGGATCTAATGTTTCTCCTCCTCCAAAAGCAAAAACCTTTCAAAAGAATGGGATATATCCTTGGCTTCTTCAAGTACACATGCAAGTTTAGTCAAATTAGGTGTATCTTTTCAACTATGTAAACTTTGAAACGGGAACTATGAACTCAAAATGGGAACTCTCGCCAAAAAAACTTGAAAAAACATAAAAAACAGTGCTAAAAATGAAAAGTGTGTATACCGGAAGAACGATTTTATTTTTTAGGGGTCAATTTTGAACATGTTTTAAAAATGGCAGTGACTACGAAATCTGCTACGAAATTTTTGTGCAAAATATAGCTTCAAAATGAAAGTGATGATACTGGAACAATGCTTTTTTTTTTGGTCAATTTTCAAACTTTTTAAAAAATGCTAGTAAAACAAAATTTTTATGTGCCAAACAAAGTTGTTTATGATGAAAAAAACACATTAATGTTTTTGGTATAATATCATTTCTCTTTCCTAAGTATAAATTCAACATGTTTTCAACCATAACATGCTAGATACAAAAGAAATTGAAATTTTTTCAACTATAAAATTAAAAAACCATGACATTATGAACAAATTACATCAGTAAATGAATTCAAAAATCATTATTTGTATATTGAATAAAACATACATTATATCTCTAATTTAATATTGCATTGTAGATATTTTAAATAATAAAAATTACCATAATTACAACACATAATCCAATAACATAAAAATGCCTCACAACTTCTCATTTAACACCATATGGAAATCATCAATTTTATTTCAAGATACGATGCATACATCAGTTATATAGTGACTGGATGTTGACGAAGATGTTCCATACTCTTCTCTTTCATCAACTAGTGCCCCATTTGAGTCCACATGCATGCCCAACATTTCAGGTTTAAAAAATCTTCTAGATCTACGACTAGTTTCAACAGACTCCCATCTCAACACTGTTCCTTCTGGTAACAACCTTTTCAGAATCTCTATCGTCTTGAAGCGAAGAGTTCCTCTCTTTGTTAAATTGAAGTCATAAACAAGTATGTCAACATCCTCCAATTTTAATATGTCTGTGCAATGGTGATTTATATTTGTACCCTTTCTTTTTCTCTTTTCTCCATTTTTTTGTCAACTACCATCTCTGGCTTATACACACCATTGAATGGGTGTGTATTTGTGGCATACCAATGTACTTTAACACTTGTAACATCCTCATTTTCTGTAAATACCTTTAAAACTTTAGCAACCCAGAATGGATAGACATTGGGATCTCCATCTGCTAGCACTGCAATCATGCAACCCTCCTTAATATCCTGTACTGAACCCCTGTAAAGGTCTTCCATGGCTTCACGTTGTGCATGAGATCTTCTAGAACCAATATACATCTCTCTTTCCTCTGCTTGTGAAGAATTAATAATACCTTGAGATTGGTGCTATTCAACAATGTTTATTTCCTCATGTTCATTCAACACATTTTGTGGCCAAATAAATGGATTTTTCAAAGATATATCTTCATTTGTTGTTGTTGAAATGATATCACTTTGATTATTGAAAAATGACTCCCACCACACTGAATTAGCAATGTCAAAGTACTCAGATGTATATCTAATACACTTTTTAATTTCTTCCAGGCAATTAGAATAATTTATATCTCTATTTTGTCTGTGTGCATTCTGAACTTTACCAACTAATTGTAATAACAATATTTTTGATGCAAATATTGGATGATCTAGAATGAACTTCAAAAATTGCAAACCTGATGATGGTGCCCATTCTGCAGTAGTTGAATACTTCTTGCCCCATATTAGTGTTCTCCCATCAATTTTTTTGATACGAAATTGATGTTGAAAGCTAATATCATTAAGTTGTTCAATGCCTTTCCCCTCACCATATGATCCCAGAATGAACCTTTGCATGTCAATAGTTTCTTCCAACACATCAAAAGTAAGCTCTGGCATGTATGATTTCTTAAGACATTCAATTAGTGATGGCAAGCTCCCAACTTGCTTCCTCCTCAGTTTGATTGAAAAACGATTGAACATCTAATCAATATGATCATGAGTGTGCCCAACAAGAAGGAAACCAACCTTTACCTTTTGAAAAATTCTCAATTCAACAAGCATGTTTAGATATCCAAAAACAAACTGATTTTTGTTTCCACGGCAAGTGTTGTCCAATTGTAGATATAGAACTTTAGGAAGATTACTAGACCAATGAGAAATCACATCATGAATTATGGTTATGGTCAGATTTGCATAATTATGAATATTTGGAGCTATGAAGTACACCCTTGGCAAAATTTTCCCATTGAAGACCATACAACCGACCAAGTGAAACTAAGTAAAATTTTCCTCCCATAAATTTTTGGGTGTGTGAACAAAATGTGGTAAAAGTGTTTTCTTCTGGTCCATACCATCAATTATCAAACCCAAATATTTATTTGGATTATCATAACACTTCTTTCGATACGTGTACAACTTCTTCCTTTCGTTTGTTTGTTGTTCGCAATGCTCTCGAAGTTCTTTGACAATTAAATCTACACAACATAAAAGAAATTCATTAAGAAATATGTTTTTATAGTTGATGACTTATAATTTTAAAAGTTAAAGTTATGAATGCTTACCTCTTTCTGACCGTTCACATTTGTCCCTTTTTTATTTAAGAGAAGCACATGTACTGCAAATCCCCATCCTTGTCTTCTTAGGAATATGGACATTGTTGAATTATTTCTTCCATACTTTCACAAAATATTGATATGTAATAAACCTCCCATGTCCCTTAGCAACATCTGCATATTATTTGTATAAGTTGTAGATTTCTCGTCTTGAAAAATTATCTAGAATATGTATCGTCTCTCTATTTGGCATACACTCTCCATGCTTTGAAAAGAAATCTTTCATCCATGACATTGCAGTATTTGATAATGGCCCAAACTATCTTTTGTGACGTACTTCTGAATAAAATGTGGGATCCTTTTCCAATTTTTCTTGAATTCTCGAGAGACAAAAATTCCCAATCGAATGAAACATTTTGAAAGCTTTTTTACAGATAAATAAAGTCCTAATATGATAATCATAACCTAACAATGTAGATTGCATGCACCCAACTAAATATGAATTTTGCATGCTTTTATTCATTGACAAATATCTCTTCTTGCTTTCTAATGCAAATTTGAAATCCATATGTTTCAAGTAATCTTTTTGGCAACATTCACTTGAAATGAGAGCGTTGATAGAACTTCTTCTCATCAGATATTCTACTCTACCCCTTGTATAACTAGAACAGTTTGCATTGATACAAAAAGGTCCGCTCCTACTCCTCGACACAATATTTCTTGGCAACATTTCCATCATTGGATCATCATTTGTAAAAGGATTTTCATCATCATTAAGAGGAATGTTATCCACACTATGATCAGCTCTACTTTTCAAATATTGACTTGGAGGATATTTTTCATCTTCCCCTTCTTCAGTGCTATTGTCATAGTCCTTAGAATTTGGACTGAATGGAAAATTTGACTCGATGTTTAATGGATATTCTTCCTCATGTGCATTGTAAGTGCTACTCTCATAGTCCATGGAATTAGGAATACATCGAAAATGTGACTGTTTACTCATTGAAGATGTTACATCTTGTCCTTTGTCACTGCTACCTTTATACTCATTAGAATTAGGACTAAGTGCATCATCCTGTCCTTCATTGCTGCTGCTCTCATAGTCCTTAGAATTAGGACTAAGACGACACTGTGACACTCCATTCTTTTGAAATTCATCATCACACGCTTCATGACTGTTGCTCTCATAGTCCTTAGAATTAGGACTAAGTGGACACTGTGACACTCCAATATTTTGAAATTCATCTCGCTCTTCATCATTACTACTCTCATAGTCCTTAGAATTAGGACTAACTAGACACCGTGACACTCCATACTTTTGAAATTCATTATCATGCTCTTCATCACTTCTGCTCTCACGGTCCTTAGAATTAGGACTAAGTGGACACTTTGACACTCCATTATTTTGAAATTCATTATCACGCTCTTCATCATTGCTGCTCTCATAGTCATTATAATTAGGACTAAGTGGACACCGTGAAACTCCATTATTTTGAAATTTGCCATCATGCTCTTCAAAATTTCTGCTCTCATAGTCCTCAGAATTAGGAATAAGTGGACACACTGACACTCCATTCTTTTGAACTTCACCATCATGCTCTTCAAAACTGTTGCTCTCATAGTCCTCAAAATTGGGACTAAGTGGACATCATGACATTCCATTTTTTTGAACTTCACCATCATGCTCCTCATCATTGCTGCTTTCATAGTCCTTAGAATTAGGACTAAGTGGAATCTATAACTCTTTATTTATTTGAAATTCTCCATCCCCTCTTTCATCAATGCTGCTCTCATAGTCCCTAGAATCAGGACTAAGTGGAAGAATTGACTTTCTATTCATAGTGGAAGAATTCTCGCTATATTCATCAATATGAATAGAGTTGTTACGCATTGAAGATGTTGATGGTGTATAAATCGAAACTTCACTATCAGAACAATCCATCCCTTTTAAATAGAAGATGTTGAATAATACAAATGGAGAGTCTCCTAAAAATATTATATAGCTTAAAGAATGAAATTTTCCCTCCAAAAAGTTTCACAAAAATATTTCTGTACAAAAATTTTCACGAAAATATTTCCCTCCAAATTTTTTTTTAGATTTATTTACATTCATTATTTTATTCTACAATTTATTGAAAAATGTAAACTATTTTTTTTTTATGAAATAAATCAATAAAATTAAAATTGTAAACTTTACAACTCTACATTAATTATTTTAATAGTTAAAGTAATAATATTTTACTAAACAATTGAATTTTTTTTAATTATTATAAATTATTTTTAAATAAATTACTCCCTCATTCAACCCGTTGTAAAACAATTTTACAATATTCGTTTTATAATATTTTAAAACAAATTATCCCACATTAATCGTACGTTAAAACATCTCCATAATTTCACTTATATATTAAATTTCATTATCACTATTACTCACATCAAATGCACATTTTCTGAAGTTCATTGAAAGACTCATGAATTTGTGGAACAACTACGTTGCTATCAACAACATATTCAATGGAGAATTCTCAAAATTGAAAGGTAAGTTCAATTTTCTTCCTTGAAAATTTTCATATTTTGTCTTTGAGGTTTCTGTGAGTCTCATGTTTGTGTAGATTTTCTTCTGGATCCATCACATTCAATTTCTTTTTAGATTGACATTTCGAAATAGCAACAGTGGTTCATCTTCAGGATGTGAGAGAATTAATTGAAAGACTGATCTTATTTGTCAAATATATATAGGGATGCAAGAGATGCTTAACCGACCTTCTCAGATGATGATTGATTTTGGAAAATGTAGGAATCATTGACGAATCTCTGTATCTTTTCAAGAATGTAAGGTCAGCCTTCTTTTTCGTTAAGAGCAATCTATATCGTTAAAATCTGTGAACTTCTTTCAAAATCTCCCTTCCGTATTGGGTTAGTATACGTTTCGAACCAGCAACAGTGGTTCATCTTCAGGATGTGAGAGAATTAATTGAAAGACTGAACTTATTTGTCAAATATATATAGGGATGCAAGAGATGCTTAGCCGACCTTCTCAGACGATGATTGATTTTTGCAAATGTAGGAACCATTGACGAATCTTTGCATCTTTTCAAGAATGTAAGGTCAGCCTTCTTTTTCGTTAAGAGCAATCTGTATCGTTCAAATTTGTGAACTTCTTTCAAAATCTCCCTTTCGTATTGGGTTAGTATACGCTTCGAACCAGCAACAGTGGTTCATCTTCAGGATTTGAGAGAATTAATTGAAAGGTTGATCTTATTTGTCAAATATATATGCTTAGCCGACCTTCTCAGATGATGAATGATTTGGCAAATGTAGGAACCATTGACGAATCTCTGCATCTTTTCAAGAATGAAAGGTCAGCCTTCTTTTTCGTTAAAAGCAATCTTTATCATTCAAATTTGTGAACTTCTTTCAAAATCTCCCTTCCGTATTGGGTTAGTATATGTTTCGAACCAGCAACAGTGGTTCATCTTCATATTAAATTACTTTAATGAAGAAGTTTTTTTTTTTTTTTTTTTTATTTTTTGAGCCAAAATAACAATTACGTCCATCGTAAGAATGGTGGGCCTGATCAAACTCAATTGCCCAATA